>LJZU01000482.1:0-13610 GCA_001513805.1 Davidsoniella virescens
CCCCCCCCCCCACCCCACCCCGAGTCATTAGGATAACAGTACCACTTACAATGTACTCTCTGCATATTCAATTTAATACATATACGTACAGTCATCATACCATGACATACCACCGCTACACATTCACAAATCCGCATCGAGGACAGGTTTGTGCAGTCTGTGATGTGCTACGAGCCCCAGTACCATAACTTTTACTTATGCCGTGTGATGGTTTTCTCAAGTACTTTATGTCATACAGCCGTTTCTCCATATGTGCTAATAAAATGTCGATGCATTACGAGTCTAGAACACCAGTTGTCAGACCAAGGACCATAATGCTAACAACGAATACCAAATGAAAATTGGGCCTCTCTCACCAAGCAAGTAAATATCAGTTAGTTTGCCACTAAGCATTGTATTGTCCTGCGACTTTTTTTGATTCAGCCACAGCGTCACTTGTAACATCATGAGGGCGATTGGCGTTGAAAGGTGTAGTCAGGATGATACGAGTGAGGCTTGTTCGAATGATTGCGTTTGCTTTTCCTTGTTCATCTGCACTAAAGGCAGTCGAGTATCTATCCATACTTACATAACTGCTCATTGCGTACTTTTGTCACCTTTCACTGAAAAATAGCCGTTGCACAACCTAAGGAGCGGGATCTAACCTACGACTGATATACACTATGAATGGGAGGAAAAAACCTTAGGCAAAACCGCCATTTCCTTACCCTGGTCTAAGCATCACAGGTTGGCAAGCCACGTGTTATACAACTCATTTACATGGCGGCTCTTCATTTAGCAGAGACCACCGCAAGCTGATCATCATCTTCGCTTGCTCCTTTTGAATAACAGAGCATTAATGTACATTATCTTGTGCTCAACAAAGAAGTAACCATGAGCTTACTGAGTAAGAAGGATGACGTTATTAAATAAGCCTCAACGTTATATCCCGTTAGAAGAGGACCGAAAAGCAGACAATGCCGCATTTAATTTTGGCACATAGTTTACGAAAAAACACTAGCATAAGACATAAAATTATTGAGGCGAAAGGCGCCGAAGACTCTTTTGTATCTTATCCATCACTAAAAACAGTCAATGCTGAAGAAGGCAAAGATCTAGATCGAACTATTTGTTTCAGACAGCTTGAGGAGATAAGACGTTTTAGGCACCTAGTGTTCTTTTTTTGATCGGCGCGCTTTATGTAAGTAACTATCTGCCATGTCGGCTTAGCAATAAGCTAAAGCTTTTGTGGTTTCTTTTTGTTTTCCTATGCTCATGCTACGCCCCACAATATGCTCAACTATGTAGCTAGCTCAATGCACAAAAGGATTAAGTCTTTGATAGTATAACCCTAATAGCAACTGACATGTTTGATTTGATTTAATTCAATTTTACGTCCACCTAAATCACTGAGATCATACGACGCCGGGTTGGCTACCGGACAGATATTCAAAGTCCTCCGCTAATGATAAACTCAATAGCTTTTTATGTGCGGGAAAAAAATATCCCCCAGCCCCGGACTGCCGACCCTATTTTTTAGTACGCTCTTTGATAGCTGCAACACTGAATGAGATATCTTCCAGTACATGGCCGCGTGGCCCAATGGCAAGGCGTTTGACTACGAATCAAAAGATTGTGGGTTCGAATCCCATCGTGGTCAATATCATTGACTTTTGCTTCTGACGCCACCACAACCCTATCGAGTAGGGTTATAACTGCTCCGTAAACAACTTCTCGGTGAACGCCCCGCTATAACTACAACGCGCCAATGATCGTCACCTAAGGTCGCGATAACTTGTTGATACCACACCTCAGCTGCCATAATATGGCATTTTATTTTTGATATACAATAATACGGCTGCTGTCAATTGGGTATCGATACAATGGCGCGTCCAAATGTGTCTGGTCGGCCGTTGACCATGACGGAGGAGCTCGAGAAGCTCGAACAATCTATCACCTTAACTCTTCAAGGTATGTTGTTTATGCACACATTTTTGGTATCACCTACAGGATCGAATAACTCGAGACTAACATTGCCTTATAGAGATCGATTCCAACTTCAGCAAAGCGCACCGAATAGTCACAAACAATATTCTTCCCATCGTTGAGCAGTACGGAGAGAACTCTAAGTCTGTGTGGGAAGCATCAAAGGTCAGTTGATGTAACTGAATCTGACGTAGACATATGCTAATTATAACGGAATCCTTTAGTTCTGGAAACAATTCTTCGAGGCATCGGCCAATGTGTCACTTTCAGGCTACGATGACAATGAGAACGAGGGCGAGACGACGCAACATACAGCCGAGGAAGAGAGTTCGGCCATGCGTGATGTTACGGACGTCAGCATGAACCAGGCCAATCATGGATATCCACACAACGAGACCGATGAACAGCAGATCAAGCAAGAACGGGAATACGCACAAAGCCACCGCTACCCCGAAGAGTCCATGCTTGATGATCTTGATGGTGAGCTCTCGGGAAGCACACCTCGTGCGCCACCCACGCAAACTACCAGCAAGTCTCCTTATGTGGAATACCAATCGCCATTTGAATCTGTTCACGGTACTCAAACCCGTCCCGCGGATGAAGTCACACAACTCCTCAGTGACGATGAAGAACCTACAGCGGGGCGCCGCGGTGCCGCCATTGTCGACGAGGACGATACTAGCCTTCTATTTAACCAACGTACAGCACAACTTCCCGACATCGACTTTTCTATGACCCCCCAGCATCCTCCACCTAGTAATCTTTTTAATAAAGTTGGCAAGGATAGCGCTATGCGCCAACATGTACTTAAGAAAAGCTTCCGACTACCGACAACACCGGCGCGTTTTGTGGCACGCATGCACTCACCTGCTAAACCTATGATGTCTGTCGCTCGTACTCCTATGTCTAGTCGGAACACAGGCGCTGAAGGGTCTTCGGCGCGCCCAGCGACATCAGAGCGGAAGTTGTGGGAGGACTCGCCGGGATCTTCGCCGGAAATGGCTATGCCGCTCATGCGAAGTGAAGCCTTCATGTCACCCATGCGCACAAACAACATCCGGCAGAAACTAGAAGCTGTAGCTAGTGCAGGTCCACGCACACCAGGCGTGAGTATCCAAGCACCACGTGCGGTAGCAGGCACATCACGGTTTGGTACAACCGGCACTACAACCGGAACTACTGGAGCCGGTGCTTCGGCATACATGGAAGATCCGTTCACTGTGGAAAAGTCAGAAAAGGCACTTCCCAAGGATAAATATGAGATTGATTGGTCCAGTGATAGCGATGGTGCGTTGGGCATGAGTCCACCAAAGACGATTCAATTTGCATTGCCACCAACAAAGCTGATCCAAACTCCGGCGCGTGAAGCAAGTAAACGCATCGTGGATGATATACTGGCAACCGCTGGGGCTGGTAAAGGGTCGGACCGGAGTCCAGATATGGTCAAAATGCGCCATGATTTGCTGGATGATAGCTTCTAGGTGGGTGGTTAGAGAGCAATGACTACTTGAAATACAAGCATGATCCAGACAAGAGATGGCATAATGGAGTATGACAGGTAGAGAGAAAGGGACATGATCATATCACGTAATGAATTCACATAAATACACATATTGATGAAGTAGAACGAGCTATAAAGTTTATCCTTATTAGAACTAGCTATTCATATACCTCGCCGGCCTGGTAGCCTGCTCTTTTGATATTCGGGGTCGAACCCGAAATGCCCCAAAGTCTCCTTCATGGTTCAAATATATCTTTGATATATGAACAGATAGGATGATATATAGTCTAATAGTGACTTGAGATAATTAATAAATAAAAAGAAAGAAAACCAAAATTATGAGCCAATGTATCATTTTTTCACGATCGTTGAAAAGTGTAGCAAAAAGACGTTTAGAAGATATCGGAAGGGTTAGGGTATAGAAATGAAAGCAATAAACAACAAAGAATGAATAGATAGAAAAACATTAAACAAAGAAGTCGAGGAAACGTTAGATCGTAAAGAGCAAGATTATATGCTCCAAATGTTTATAGAGCTGGAACCCATGCCGTAGTACGTGGCCGGTTAAGGTGTGGGCGAGCTCTAGCTCTTATAAGCCTGCCATGCTGGATGGTATGACAGATATGAGGAAGATGACGACGAAGACCGAATCTAGAAGCTAGATATATTTCGACTTCATTGTGTAGAAAGATATAGAAGAAAAAGACAAGATTCTACAAGATGGTAGTTTGTTTAACTACGGCTAGATGAGAAGCTCTTGCGTAACTTTTCTTTGACAGAGCCGTAGATGGTTGATGCTGTAGAGCGGAAAGAGGCAGCATCGGAGTCCGTAGAAGCGTTGGAGGTGGAAGAGAGCTTGCGGGCAGAAGGAGAGGCAGAGCTGCGGTGGACCTCGGGGAACTTGTACATCAGGCTCTCAATGACAGGGTTGGAGTGGCGACGGTCGTGGACGCGAGGCATACCCATGGGACCGTAGGCGGACATGATGAAAAGTATGAAAGAGAAGAATAAGAAGTTTACAGGAAAGTAGTAAGCGATGTAAAGAGGTAAGACTCAAAGAAGAGCGAAGTATGCAGTTAGATGGATGAGAGCGTGGATAGTAGTAGAGCAAGAAGAGGATAGTGGAGTGAGTAGGCTCGAGAAGAGACCGGAGATTTGTGAATGTTAATGATGGAGATCGGAGGGAAACTGTCACGGCGGGGCCTAGACCATCTTTATATCCCTTGCGAAGCAGATCACATCTCGTTCATGGATAGTTCATGGATAGGAAGAACGGGCATAGAACCCGGGGTCCTTTGGGGAGCATGTTAGTGAGCTACTCTAACTATAGTAGCGTGTTTAATGTTCATAGTAGTAGCCTCGTTTAACGCAGGGAGTTAAAATAAGCAGTAATTAAAAACCGAGTATCTTCAATACAGAAGGGGGAAAGTAGAAAAAAAATACACTATATTTCTGGGCTGACTGCTCAGCCTGAATAACAGCCACAAATTGTAAGCTTGATTTTTTTTTTCTTGCTGCGGAATCAAGATCGATGCCTTTGCGGCAATGCTACCAAAGAGGGTATCATCTGACGTTAATTCCGTATGAGTCGACACCGAAACAGGAATTCACAAGAAACACTTGAGAAGCCGGGTGTGCGTATAAACGAAGCTTGTGTGTTGCTTCTCATAAACTATGCCGGGACTCGGCTTAGAAACTAAGACCAAAGAGCCTACAGAATGGAGTGACTGAAAGTCTTGTTTTTCATATTATTTTTCTATTTTCACTTGAGGTGGATTTGTCCAAGCTTTTTGGCGAAGATGGAGCAAAGAACTTGGCAAGTTTGGTTTTTTAAGAGACAATCGCCTAGAAGATCGAATTCGCCAAGAACCAAAAAAAAATTAAACAAACACCCCCTGGCTAGGTCTGGGAATCCGCTCTATTGATTTCTTTTAGGTACAATGTTTACAGGGGTTAATGGTCGTTAATGGCCCAATAAGCTCTAAAGCTCTATAGTTTTCTTGCCTTTTTACTTCTATGCAATATCAAAAGATTAGTAAGAACAAGTCACTATCACTCATCGCCCGGTCGAGTAATGCATTACCAAATCGGGCGATTCCAATTACAATCGTCATATACTATTTCACAGGTGATCAAACGCCATTTCAACAAAGTATGTAAAAAGGTAGACTGTGTATAATGCAAGTAAGCCCAAAAGCCAGCGCGCAGAAATGTCACATATCACCGCAACCGAAGTGAAAATTTGGAATAGGAGAGTCCGAAGATGTGATTTCTGTGACTGTATCTTCTTTGCTTATTCTGATTTCCTCTTCTTTTGTGGATGTTCTTCGACTTGTTACTTTTATATTTGACAGCCTTGATGATGTCTATTCTGACGCCTAAATTAACAGTACTACATAAAGAGACAACAGTATCAGCCGCAGAGAAAAAGATATGTAAACTGTCTGTATAGTTACATGTACAGGAAATAGTGGTGTGTCAGAACACAAACTCGCTTAACCCAGTTGAGCTGGCCGTGCTGGATATCTAGCTGTCATTCTTGTGCCTTATCGTCCCGACCTTTCGGGCCTTGGGAAAAAGAAGAGTGGTCTGAAACTCCGCATGAGAGTTGTTTTGCTGCCTCATTTCACCGGCATCTTCAACTCATCTGATAGAAAACCCACTCCGACTTTTCAACAGCCTCGTTGCAGCCTGGAATCCGGATCAATAGTGTTGTTTTCTCGCGAATTTCTTATCTCATGATTCATATATTGCGTTGCTTTTTTCTATTCTGGGCATTATGAAGCATCCAGGAAACATAGATTAGTGACCGTCAGTTTTCATAGCACAGCAGTAGATAGAAAATGATGAACAATAACTAGATGTTTCCAACACTATATGGACATGAGAAGTATCTTGTCGTGTAGTGTGTCATACAAAACACAAGAATTGACTAAATATTTTTTTGTGGAAAATCAACACGAATCCATCCTTTACATCATACATATCCGTAGGCACCCAAAGTAAAGTGTTTTGAACAACTCTCATGAATTTACAGGTTCAATTAGCATGTTGTTCTTCACGCTGTCAATTCTTTGGTACATATTAGACACATGAATTCCCGACATACATCCTAATCGGGGACACCTGCTTGCTTCGCCAGCTGTCTGAAACTCTTTTGAATTTTACCGATAGCCGCTGTTGTTATAGGACGAACTTCCCCATATGTCAACTGTACATTAATGCTGGCCATACATATGGCATTCTACCACTAGAATAAGAAACGGATCTCACAAGTAGAGTAAGGTATACATACATATGATTGATGTCTCCTAAGAATAAAAATCTAAAAAAATCGCAAAGCCAAGCTTTGATCGTCCTCTTTTACCCGCTTGTCCTCCATGTCAAATTCCTTCATCTATCAAAACCTCAGATGTCTGTATATCTGCCCATGGTCGAATATATGTGTGCACACATTATAGAGTGTGCTAAGCTATCCTTACTAGCGGGAGCGAACCTGCTAGCTAGCTAAGCCAAAAGTAAGCCGAAAGGCTTAGCTGTAGCACCATCTAAACCCTTGAAGCTGTTCCCGCTAGCTCACCATTTAATCATTATTTTTCTTCTTTAATCCAATAGCCTATCTATTGTAATGGCTTCAGGAGTCAGTCATCATTTAGTATTACAAAATCGCTTTGAAAGTATTGTGTTATTTATGTACTATGTGAATGCGTATCAGGAGAAAATACTACTCTGAGTTCGAGACTTATTGTAATATAGATATCAATCTTGTTAGTGAAATCGTGTGCCTCGCCTGAAGTTAGAGCCCAATACAACGCTAGCTTTACATCTACTGTATGTCCCCGGGCTTACCACGACTTGCATATGAATGCATATAGTAATCAGCATTTCATGGTACATATCTACGATTTTGAGCCCAGATCTCCGATAAATTCTGGTCATCATCATATATTCCAGAGACAGAAACGAAGGAAAGATCATGACTATAGCGGCAGCCTAGCTCCATCCATAGCCCCGCGAGATATCTAGTCGGAGTTCAGTTCACTAGAATTCGATTAACAGCTACAAATAACGAACCAAATTATGCCACTGTACGGGCGACTTTGCCGGCTACCGATGTTAGAACACCGGCATACCGTTACATGTCCATGGCAAAAATATTAGAGACAGAGGCAAAAATAGTAACTGTAAGCGAGTTAACTATATAATTTGGAAGGATGTCTTGGGGTATGTCCTTGACCCTTCAGGTATACAGGTGTAAGAAAAAATAGTATTAACATCTTCATAGCTCTAAATAGTTCGATAAGATTGATGAATTAAATATTTATACATATATTATATATATGATATCCCGTAACTATGTCAATCAAGGCTCTGTACACTTACATATAGGGTTCATTAGCCATTGGTATCAAGTGGTAAGATGCCAAGATGATCGAATATATGTATATAAGCAAGTAGAAAACTATGGCAAGTAGACAAGCCGTATCTCCAGTATCATCATTCGATGTCGAGTACATAAACAAACCCTAGACATAATCGAGGGTTCTAATTCATTAGGGTCTATACACAGGATACAACCTATGAGCCCTACACGATACGAGTCAGGCATCATTTAATTTTAGGAAGCATCAAACGAGCACTTGACTATAACTGTAAATGAACCTATGAACTTGAGTTCTTTTTAATTTTCCCGTATCATCTGAAGAAACACACCCTTCAATAAATAAATCAGACCTTTGGTATGAACATCACGAGTTTCAACCAAGGTTAAGAGACCAAGCTCATGATCGCCCATACTAATTCCAATTTTCATTGTCTAGTCATTTAGAGTTTTTTGAACGGGGTTTCTTCAGCAAAAAGTCGAAAGATCTCACCATTGTGGCTGACACTCTAGGCTTTGATCATATGGTTGTAAGTTTGCCTGGAATTTTCTAACACCAAGAAAGTCAAAGAAGCTCCTAGATATAACGCAAGTACCACCCATCTCCTATATTGTAAAAGCCACAAGTTACAAGTTACACCGGAGGCCCAAGATGCATGGTATTCCGCGGCATCAAGTAGTCTGTTTCATTTATGAACCGGCTGACATGAACCACAAAGTGGTTTTGGCAAGTGAAGAGAAATTTCCAATACTTGAAAATACCTATGTGGGGTTGATCTAATTTATTTCTATATATCTGTGGTTTCTGTCAGTATAAGTATCGGCAAAGGTTCCAAGAGTCCGAAAAGGCAGCTGGACTCATAAATTATGACAGAAAGGAATAAGTCAATTTTTCACTACGAGCAACAACACAGGCCACGAGCAGAAATTTTTACAGAATCTTCCTTGCACATGTCTAGATTCGGTAGATGTTAACTAACAGTAACACCAAAATATGTAGGTTTCTTATTATGGAGCGGTGCAATATATCTAAGGGGTCAGAGTTTGAGGCTTTGAACGGATACTCGCGGGCCGTCGTGATGGGGAATTTTGTGTTTGTTTCTGGAACTACTGGGTAAGTTTTCTTGAATCCTATCATTGATTTCCATATCTTTTCCTCTATTAGCTATCCTATGCTTCAGGTAAAATAGAAAATAAGCTTAGAGAGAACCAACATCCGAGCTAAAATTTCTTGACAACACGTGCCATATGTGCTAGTGCACGTCCATTGCTTTACACACAATACCACCCCCAACTATCGTATCTTCATTTACATGTACATACTCTATGGGAAATGGATTGTTGAGCTAACATACATGTCATCATGTGATATATCTCACTTAAATAGCTACGACCATACCACAGGCGTAATTTCGACTGATATTGTCGAGCAGACCGACCAAACCTTCAAGAAAATCGACGATGCCTTAAAGAAAACAGGGGCTAGCATGGCTGATGTTGTCCTATATTCTTCCGGACAGGACGGAGTTTCAGAAGACTTGGCCAGTACTGCAGAAATGGCTTGGAAACGTCCGTCCAGCAGCCACGATGATACAAGCTGGGCCGATGGAAGATGTCATGAAGATTGAAATCGAAGTCACGGCGTCTAGAGGTAATACTCACGAGGCATCATTGTTGTAGGTCCAGGGTCTAAAGATGTAGAGAGTACATTGGTATAGTGAGTTATATGGGTAGTAATATCTATATACGAGAATTATAGTCCATAATCAAAAGTTGTAGTAGTAATCGATAAATTAGTACAATAAAGACGTCATAGCACAAACGATGCCAATATCGACGCTATGCCGAACGCCGCCCCGATGGTTATGAAACTAGACAATGACAACATACTCATGCCGCTGATTCCGTGACCGGATGTACAACCACCTGCCATACGAGCACCCACAACCATTGTAGCACCGCCTACCAGCGCCTTTAATGGGGTTACATCCGGTGCCGCTTCAATCTGGCCAAAGGTGGGCGCTAAGGTCGTTACAACGAATGCACCCGCAACTACACCCGTCGCAAACAAGGAATTGTTATATTCTGCGGGCAATGCAGCGCGATCAGCTGTGACGAAGGCACGAACAGTCTTGCCAAACTCCTCAAACGAGCCAGACACACCAAGTAGCGCCTTGCGAAGCAGGCCAGAGAAAAGTTGTGAGAGACCAATCAAGAGACCGCCGACGAGTGGCGAGATGCCGTGGGCATAGGAACTAGATGGGAAAGCATTATAGATAAGATAGGCAGTACCGAAGGCTGCAGAAGCAAAGCCGATAACACCGGCGTTTTTCGAGACACCCAGAGTTTTGTAAAGTGTAAGTGTTGGCACACAAGAAGAAGAAGCAGCGTTTTTGGGGATTCTATTACGCCGGATAGATACTAGTAGCGGGTTGATGGCGTTGGTAAAAATAACACCGCCAATGAGAGTTCCGCTAAGGATAGCCAGAGACAATGGCGCATTAGCACCGACTTGTGAGAAGACAGTTCCGGGGCATGAGCCGGTCAAGGCCATACCGGTGCCGAGAAGAGCGCCACCTATAAGGTTTCCGTCGTAAGCAAAGAAGCCGATAGGCGAGGGTGAGCGAGGCTTCTGGTGTGTGTATCCTGTAATGTCTAAAAAGTAGACAACGACTCTGATAACAACAGAAGGGTCAGTTATATCAGTGATTACTATGTTGTGTAAGTGGGTAGAGGAAAACATACGCGCTGGCAGCTGTTGCCGTTAGAAAAGTCTCGATCATGTGAAGGTCCTGGAACTTGAACTGGCGCAAGATGACCTGAGGTTGGACTACGCCGGAAATAACAGTAGCAGCGCCGAAGCCAGCGCCTGCAAGGAACGCTGTAACCATTGTATAAGGTTTTGAAGTGGTGAAAGAAGACGAAGAAGAAGTCGATGACGAATGAAGTAGAGGTGTTGTGCTACTAGGATCAAGTGGTTCTGGAATAGATAAAGAAGCCATGATGTCTGATGACGAGCCTCTTTCGAGAAGACGGAAAGAGGTTGTGGCTTCGAAATCTGAATAGTATCAAACGGCGACAAAGTGATCCCCGAGACAAATTTGGAAGCCAACTAGGTGAATTATGGTAGACTTATGGCTCTATTTCTATCCGCTACTTGCAGATATAGCTATCCTTTTACCGATGGCCTTGCCTGGCCAAGTCGGCGATCCTACGCTTGACACAATCGAAGCTAGCGTATCTCGTCAACCCGTATTCTCTAGTTTCTCCCGTTACGGCTAATTGCATGATAACAACGACAGACGGACTTAGCTTAATCTCGCCAACATCATGGGGCCTGGCGTCATCATTATTATACAGTTTTCCCTTATCACTACATAACATAAGAGAATCCGACAAAGCCATGGAAACAACAATGTCAAGTCTTCTACTATTCATCTTTGTACTTTGTTATTGTTATCTGGTCGCCGAACCATAGCATAAATATATGCACTTGCGGGTAGAATATAAAAGAAGGCGCTCTTTAATTCATGTTCTAACGCAGGGATCAGCGGCCATTAGATCAAGGCCCGTGGCAACCTCTGGACATTGAGTGTTCGCCGACCAAGGGAAACTTGTACCATCCTTTGGGTTTTCACTTGTACGCATTGCTCCTCATTGTTGATCAAGCTGAAAGATCTGCATAGTTAGTTATAACTCACGAGGTCACTCGGGCTTGAACAAGAAAACGCCTGCCATATCTAAATTCGCGCTTGCATATTATGTATAATAATACATATGTAATAGTTGCCCAACCAACAATAAAAGCTAGAAGCCAGGCATTTGATGCAAATACATCGGCGACCACTTCTAATCCCATCGGCGTGAAGACTTTAATTCTGCTACTAAGTTATAATAGTGTCGAATAGGGTATAGCATAAAAACAAGCCTAGGATTCCCTGTAGGGGCATATCGCCGAATAAAACTAACCCATTAGCCCGAGCAACCCTTACGGGAGGCACATTTCTATATTCCGCTAAGGAGAAATTCAATCGCTTCAATTCACCAGTTGTTATTCAAGTACTTTAATCTTGCACTTTTGATTCGTCATTATCTTATACCAATACGATAGCTTGTTCCCGGCAAGAGCAATCGTCATGAATATTAGACCTTAGGTTGATAAGAAGGCGCATGAGAACTAAGAGACGGTACAATCTCATGTTCCACCAGAAGCTCCGGGATTCGTCGCTGAGAAGAAACATCTCATGGGCCAGTATGACCTTTGGCTAGCGGATCTAAGAAGAGAGGAACCGACGGCTTCATAATGATCAAGTAGCGACAGTGCTGTCTGCCGCCTTTCACGTCTTCAAAGCAAAATCCCGTTTTTACATGATAGATACCAAGCGGAGTTTCGTTGACACTGCTGCTTAGCAAGCGCGTCTGGTTCACTAAAATGAGGTGGTCCGCTTCTATCTTCTTAGATCCGCCGGCCAAGTGAAACAAAATCATATCGCTAACACGCCGTCAGCTTGGTGATAAGTCTTCCTAGGCGAAGGGCTTTGGAGCCTTTGACGGGACATTGGACACTTGACTTGACTATATCTTAACGTCAACCTGGATCATTAAGATTATATTGGAACAAACTTGACTAACACTTGAGACTCACACACCTTCTTGCTAGCTCCAAGGTCGTCAATGAAGGAAACCATCACCAGAAGAATAATACAACTTGGAAGATGAGTACACTAGGTACGCCATGATCCCCGATATCCAGCTTTGCCATACAAAATTCTAAACCCGATTTACGTGAAAGGATACAATCCGAAGTAGCCACTAAGCAAATGTATATATGTGGAATCATTATGTAGTTGGTTTGATGCTACTCTTTTATACCTGATTAAATGGACTCAATCTTTTCTTGAAGGACGAAAGGCCTAGGTGGTGTTAGATGGAATAAAGGAGACACCTGGCCCGACATCAGGCAGCTACCACAAGGCTCTCGCTATACATGGCCCCCCTCATCTCCAGAAATCCATTCAAACTGAAGGGATATATGGATGATGGGGCCTGGAAAGCCACGGATGACACTCATGAAGGATGCATCACTCAGTTAAAGAACCACCTGACAGCCACGATAAGTTGGGCCACCGCAAACAGCCTGAAGCTAGGACAAAGGAAATTTGGCCTCATCCACTTCTCAAGAAGGACAAAGAAGAGAAGAGGAGAAGACGACAACCCCGCTATACAAGTGACTGGTCTCCCAGTCATAGAGGCAACATAGAAGGACAAAACACTACGGTGGTTAGGGGGTATGGTTTGACAGAAAACTGTCTTTCAAACCACACGTGTTGGAAACAGCTAAGAAGTTGGAGAGGAATGTCGCCGCCTTACAGATCCTGAAAGGGTGCAAGCACGGCGCTCCAGTCGAAGAAATCATTAGAGTTGTAAAAGCTATCTTGTGCCAATCATCACTTACTGTGCAGCCGCCTGGTGGGTCACAGGTGAACATGGCAACAAAGGCAAGGTTGACACTATCTCAAAAGCCTTGAGAAAAGCACTACTGGCAGCAATAAAAGCGGGGTCGGGTATCCGGAACCTTCAAAACGGGCTGCTCGCCGATTGTGAGTGTGAATCCCTGAGGTGTGGTGAAAAACTCGGGAGACCAGTGATCGAAAGGTGCGGGGTCAGTCGCTGGTGAGAACGTCCCTCGAGAGGGGAAAAGTCGGGCTCAAGGCCTCACGACACGGTGCATCGAGAACGACATATGTCGAAAAAGATAGAGAG
>LJZU01000483.1:0-11302 GCA_001513805.1 Davidsoniella virescens
ACTGTCAAATGACATCTTGGCTGGTTCCTCTCCGGGCCGGGGCCTTCTGCTGGCATCCCGACTAGTTGCCCTCGACAAAAACCCCGGCGTCAGGCCGGTGGCTGTTGGCGAAGCGTTCATGCGCATTGTCGGCAAGGCCATCCTGATAGCCACGGGTACACACGGAATAAGTCCGATTCAACAGGGTGTTGGGACATCTACCGAACCGATAGTGGCATTGATCAGAGGTGCTGTAGAGGAAGATAACATGGAGGGCCACGAGTATGTCACTCAACTAGACTTCTCCAACGCCTTAAAGGCCTAGAGCTGCTATATTGAGCTAGCTATCAAGAAAGAAGTGCTAGGGTTAGATAGCTAGAAGCTTATGTGATTACGCCAAATCTTCCAATTCCCAGGACTATACTGTTCATGTTGCTTTTCCAAATACAGTCATATCTTATATAGTAACTCAATAGTATAGAAGTTTTAACTCTATATAATTACCTTGCATTTCACTCTCACTTTGCATAGAACTTGTTGACACTAGGTGTCACAACCTTCGAAATGCTTGATAAGTATCAGTCTTGCTCCCCTTCACCCCCACCCAACACCCCTCTGTAATTTGTCTCAGTCCGATTATCTGGACATGTCTCAAGAGTTAAGCACTCTGTCATTCCATTTTCATCCCTACCTTTCCAGCATCATGTTTTAAACATCATGGTTCAATAATACTCATTGGTTCCTCAGTCATCTATTCCTTCCTCTCTCCAGAGGAAGATAGTCTCCTGGTGTTCCTCATATCAAGGCCATGAATGTAGTTACCAAACAAATAGATATCATCTTCATTATGGTTGGTATTATTCTTATTTCTTGGGCTTATGGCCTTGATGACATTGTAATAAACAACCTCCAGAACTATGCCACTGCCTCATCCAAGCAACACTCCCTTGTTGCTTGTGTGAATGTAGTTATAACTGTCATTGCGACTGTGGTCCAACTCACTACTGGAAAAACAGCCATTGTTTTCGGACGTACTGAACTCATCTTTGTCATGATCTTCTACTCTGGTGGCACTGTTATCCAAGCAGTTTCTAACAACCTAGGTCCAAGTCTTCCATAACTCAGAAGCTTGTAGATGGTAGTTATTTTCACAGGTCTCACAAGCCTATATGTACATATACCTAGATTGTGCTTGTCAGAGAACCCTCTTGATCCCACCAAAGCCGGAATCGATATAGTCATAGGAGATGCTTGAATCTACGTGTACTTGCAATTTCTGGCCGCCCAAGAGTTAGCTAGAAAGTAACGTCAGTCGATGTTTCAAGATATGCCAACGAAATGATTACCAGATATGTGTTCAAAGACACTTGTGGTTTCTGTGTTACCTTCTTTATATCCTGTGATCATCGACTTCACTCTCTAAAAAGCTCTCAAAATCCCTGACTCCTCCATGGTATCTAAAGCTCGTGGAACACGGGATCCTATTCTATATCCACAGATTCTATTCTTATATATACATATCAAGTAATCCCAAATTCTATCCATCTACACTAACACTTTATAGTTCGTTCAGATGTGTAACTGTATAACCCTAATGCACCATTGAGACGGGTATTGAGTATGTTAGGGTTTGTAATAAACCCTAACTGTCTATGAAATGAAAAGCTCCCTCTTGGTGACTAGTTTCGTTAGTACTATCTGTTGTCAAAGTATCTGTGTAGAGAAAAGAAGGTTTCATAGAGATTATTCCTACCAAGTCTCACCACCAAGAGAAGTACAAAGCGTAAAACCTCACAGCTACTAAGAAGATGGAAAAGTGGGAAAGCCTGGGGTGTTTGAGGTTGCCAAGACATGGGGTGTTTGAGATGCTCACAGACTAGGACCACTCGCAACGAGACTGCCTCCCAGACCTCAACTAGGGCCTTTCTTTTGATTTGAGAGGGACCTACCGTATTAAATCTCAAGTGTAAGGTGACGCTGGACCTGACAAAGCAAACAAGTTGAAGTCAAGCGGAGCGAGTTGAATGTAAGGGTAAGCAAACCGATATACACAGTGCCAAAACACGGGCTAACGTGAAAAAATGGAAGTGGAAAAAGAAGAGAATCGAAACCAAGCTTATTCATTGATTCTGTGTATCTCTCTTTGTTAGTTACTAATCTTCAAGGCGCTACGCAGCGAGCAGCTGGCGTTTTAGAAAACCAAGGAAATCGTCCAGTTCGGACTGACAGAGCCAGAGATGGTGCAGCAGAGACTGACGATGACACAAAAAGACCGACGATCAAGTCACAGACAGACAGACAGCCACACAAGCAAGAGCCAGTGAAGTTGGTTCAGGCCAGATTCTACAGGGATTGTGCGTTTCTCCTCTGAGGCAGCAAAAGAATGGGAGACCGCCAAGTACAAGAGATAGAAGGAACAAAGGCCAAGAAATGTGTTCATGAAATAGTAGCAATGAAAACAGATTTGGCAGACCGAAGTCAGAATCGAGAACGCTCAGGTCCTGGTAACAAGAGAAAAACGGCAAGACAGGCTATGTATATCATGGTGTTATATGAGATGCCAAGTCTTCAAATGGTAGAATAGGAGGCCAGGCTTTTATCTTGGCTTTGATTGATGTTTTATTTCCTATTTTTATTTCTCCGTCATGGGAGAAGGGGGTTATATGTAGGTATCGCTATCATATTCAGGCCTCTTGGGGAATATCAAATTACATACAATCGGCATGCCCATATATGGAAATTCTAGTGTGATTGGTTATTCCGGAAGCCGATCGACGTGAGGATTTAAACGATTGGGCTCTACGTAAAAAGTCCCGATCGATCGTGATTTTCCTGATAGATTGGGGGCCGATTTGAACACGTATTCTAGACATCTTAGCTAGTATATACATTTAGTTCCTGATATCTCAGATTTTGAGATATACGAGACGGCGCTATATCCGTATTCTGTGATTGAGACGGAAAAGATATCATGGGAATATTGTGGTTAAAGAACAATAGTAAGCAGGAGATGTGACAGCGTAAAAGGCATTATGGTTTGGTACTTGATATAAAAGACGATCTTCACATCTGATGTGAGATAAACAGTGAGAAACCGAGCGAGAAGAGACATCAAGTCAGACGACGTCTTTTTGACGGGTCAATAATCAAACTTTTAATCTCTAGTTAAATTAGATCAGCTCTACGCCCCCTCAAATATGTATGTATATCTCCATGAAGAATCTCCGAAATTTGTACCAACGATTTTTGTTCTGCGGAATAAACCCACCGAGAACCAGAAAAGCGCGCTTCGAATGTTCTAGGCTAGACTACAAGAGCTACTGAAAAATCGATGATGACGTTTGCCCAGCCAGATTTCAAGGTTCTCAGGGTTAGCCGAATATAACGCTTTATTGTTATGTCCGACCCCTTCTTATTTCGTGATATCTCTTGACTCCGAGACAAACTTTTATACTTCCACGCAGCCGCTATCCAAACGACGCACAGTTTCAGAGCGGCAGAATGATCATGATCATGATTTTCCTATTAGGATAACGGTACACTTTTCGAGAGCGGATGACGCCGCCTCTTAGGTGATAACAGGATAAGAACAGACGATTCTGCTACAGATCCAAGGACAGCCGAGCCAACAAATGATGATCCAAGGGTACAAGATAGTTAGCGAGTCACAATGTAGGACATGCCTGGACAAAATGTGGTGATAACCATATTCCCTCTTGTGCAAGACAAGATGTTGAAACAGCCACGATACTTGCTCAGAATTACGACCAAGATTCGTAGTTCAAGTTCTTTGTTTTGCAAAGTTTCCGGTACCACTAGTCGACAACGATCCCGAGACGCAGGAACAAGGTATAAGGTTTTCTTCCTTTGCTTCTTTGCTTCCTTGCTTCCTTGCTTCCTTGCTTCCTTGCTTCCTAGTCTCAGTTTATCATGAGCAATGAGAGAGAAGCATAAGCAGTAGACTACTAGCTTGGCTTGACGGTGTTTGTCTCATGGTGGGTGATATTTGCTAGGTCAAAAAGGTTGAAATTTAGACTTGGGAGGATCACTATTATGGATTGGGATCAAACAAGAGAAGGTCATTTGCATCGTAGAGCCATCCTGTTGTTCTTGCTCTACTATAGACTACTCTTTGCCCGTTATTCTCTATCCACGTCATTAGAAACTCAATACCTATTCGAGAGCTTTAGACAGAGGATATTAGAAAAAAAAGATAGAAAAAGCTGTACTATCATTTATTTCATGATGGTGCATACAGTCAAGATCGCCAGATGCTGATACTCTTGAAGTTGTACTGCATGAAGCAAGGTGCGTAGGATCACACAGTTTTCTATACGTTGATTAACTTGGTGGGTGGGTTTACACTCTTTTCAGGTGAGGGGTGCTGTTTGGCTTCTAGGAACCCTCTCATGGATTTGCACAGCAGGCAAAAGATTTATCCCTAGTAGCGTTGGCCTATAGGTAGTAGTGATATGTACATAGGCATCGTCATAAATCTATATCACCAGGGACTCACGTACAATTATCATGAAGTTTCCTTCTCGCTAGCAACCTAATAGCTGGTAGATCATACATAGTAGTTAAAAAACAAAGAGCAACTTTGTAGAAAAGGCCTAACCCCAATACGTTTTAGAGGGCATACTAACAATCTGAGACAAAATGATCAGGGTATCAGTTATAAGAATTTTACATTTACACTTCAGTGTGTGTAAGTGCGATAGGGTTAGATAACATAATAAGGGTTTGCGGGATAGATAGATGTCAATTCTAAAAATGAACAATCTATAGAAGCATAACTAAGCTTTATCAAGATAAACACAATAGAGAGCATAAGACAACAACAAAGACCAAAGGGTTATCGGTTTCGGTTTCTGGTTAAGGTGCGCATTGAGTGGTGTCTGGGCAAGGATGAAACGTCATGAGACAAGAGCTAGGGAAGGGGGCTTTAGCTCAGGCGCTTTTTGGGCAGGTTATTTGTTTATGGAGCAGACAGAGTATAGATTTAGTGAGGAAGAATAGATACAAGGGGCTTTGTTTAGATTGTTGACAATTCGGAAAGGCGGCACGCTGGATATTATGACTAGAAGGAAAGAAACGGCAAAACTTAGCTAAGAACTGACCGGGGATTTTTTCCTTCTACTAGCTTTACAATTTCGTTCTTGAGTTTGGTTTAGCGATATCTTCGCGATCGAAAATCGATATCGACTGTTTAGAAGGCTAGGACTAAGATGTTGGGCGGGCTTGTACTGTAAGTTCAAGATAGGCTTTCATGCATGTCAGAATATGCGTGTAAGTCATGGGCAGGATTAGAACGGGCAATGTATGGTAATGATAAGAACAATATGCTTTATTGACTGGAATTGCATTTTGGCTCTGGCATCGGGACAAAAAACCAAAAGAAACGCATGTATAATGATATGCATACATGTATAACTATACTATGAAATTATAGAGAGATATCGAAAGGCCCAAGCAAATGCAAGTTGGAAAACAATAGGCGCATATGAAGACAGTCTAAAAAAGAGGTTTGAAATAAAACCGCATAAAGAACTGCTGTGCAATGCACATAGACAGACAGACAAATAAAGACAGGTAGAAAATAAATAGAATATTAGGCCAAAGAGAACGGGCTGGAAGAATCCGATCTCAGTTGATCTACTGGCACTGCGACTACAAACGCCTTGGCAAGATTCGACGGCCAATAAAAGAAGACCAGAGTAAAAGTAGTAAAGCAGTGAAGCAAGTGGTATATCATATCATAGTACAATACAAAATATATGGGTTGGTTTTGGTTGGCAAGGGGCGTGGAAGGAGAAGCAGGAGGCGCATCAGAGTATCAGAAAACGGCGGTAGTGATAGAGAGTAGAAAAAGGCTATATAAAGTGAGATATACACTAGAAGATGCATATCAGAGAGAGAGTCTACAATAACTATACAAGAAAAAGTCGTACCGATGCTATCAGAGATACTAAATATTGAAGATAAAGAAAGATTAGACTCTGTCAAACGAACCTATTGCATATTCTACACTCTAGTGTCCAGTATGTCATCGTGAATGAAAGAAGATAAGAAGAGGAGGAGAAATCGGAGAAGGTCGGCCTGACAAGGGTGTGTATCAGCAGTATCATATGGCAAGAGAAACAACCACCTCAAAGACAGCACCCCTGCTCTCTTACTTGGTGCTTCTTTTGCTTGATGCCCACTTGCCTGGGTGTCTTAAAGCTTAGTTTTGAGCTCTCACACTTAGCACTTAGAGCCGGTGCTTTGACGTCCACGTCCCTGTCCTTACCGTCCCTAGTATAGAGAAAGTAGAAGAAAGTCTATTTCGTTCTATTTGCTTGAGCATTCTTGAGAATCTTTCATATTGATAGCCATCGGCAGGTTTCTTCTTCTACTGCTCTTGCTTCATTCTCTTCTTTCCCTCTCTTCCTTTTCCTGCTGTTGCTTTGTTAGGCAGGTCCGCGATCAACTAACCCATTATCACCATCTCGACTTTGTCTTTCTTTATTCTTTCTTTTCTTTATTCGCTTCGTAGCCTCTGGAGGCGCTTTTTTGAGTATCTTCGCTTTTTATTATTGCTGTTATAGTTTGGATCTGTTTTTCTTCTTTTTGTTTTGTCAAGCCGCCGCTATCTTAATATCTGCCGTACATCTTCAACAATAGCCCGAACCAAGCCGCTCATTATAAGCCCGTTATAGTCCTTTAGGCCATTGCCGTATAATCGAACTATTAGTCTTTGGATTATCGTCGTCGTCGCTCTTTGCCTCACTCTCAGTCGTTCTCTTTCCGTATTAACAACTCGCCGTTGCAATATCTCGTACCCTAATATCCCCGCTACTATACTACATACTATTCTACTATCTTAATACCGCCGTATATCTGCTGCTTATTCCGACAAAGGCCATGGTCCTGCTCGCCGAATAAGAATCTTTCTTTCTTTTCTCCCATATAGCCTGGAAGCTTTCGATCGACGCTTGTACTCACTAGTGGCTAGCGATCTCGTTCTACACCATGGCTGCCGGTTCCGAGCCTCTGGCTTCCCGGCGAGCTGCCCGCCGGGCCGTCTGGAAGCAGCGTTGGGCCAACACTCCGAGACATAATCTTGAGCGTCCAGCCACAGTTCTAGCACGCTATCAGTCACCGGGAAACAGCACACTTGATGTCTTCTACGGCAACACCACCATGCTACCGCGACCATCAGTGCCTGAGGGACACTTCCACAAGTTTGATGATAGCGAAGCACACAGTGGCGAGAACTCAACCGCTCATGAGCTCGATGAGAAGCCAGAGAAACCGCCATGCTCACCCAAATGCCCATATGAAGAAGATACTTCAGCGGTGCCTCCGACTGTGACGACGTCCTCCTCTGCTGCCCCTAGCACGACAGTGGCACCATCGACATCGACTACGCCTCCACCGCCGCCGCCGCCAACGACGACCTCGACCTCGACGACTTCATCCTTGTCTACGTCGCAGTTCAAGGCTTCAACGTCTATCGTCAACAAGGACCGTACACGTATCTCCGAGTCTTCTTCGTCTCCGGCTACGTCTTCCCCTACAACAGCTTCTTCAACGTCAACAACGAGCTCTGTACCTGCCGCTACAACGACTATTGGCGATATTGCTCTAAATCCCGCATTGCCTGCCTCTACTTCTTCGGCTCCTGTTATGACGACTGTGCCTATCAACGCTCCGTCAGCATTGCCAAAGACTAGCTCGGCGACATCTTCTCCACTACCCACATCCTCACAGACTTCGGCTATTGTAGTTGCTGCCCCGGCAGTAGAATCTGTAAGTCATATACGGACATGTACAGTCGTGAACCAAAGCTAACAAAACTGACACTTAGTCTCTTTCTGACTCGATTGTCATCTCATCTTCTCTTCTTGACCCCAACGCCACAACCACATCGATTGACCCGTTACATACCGGCCACTTGAGCAACAGCGATTCCAACTCGGATTCCAACTCAGACTCAGACTCAGACTATGGAAACGGCACGAACCATAAGCCGGGACGCACCGGCCTTGAAGGTGCCAAGCAGTCTTCCATCAGCGGCTCAACCGGGACCATCTCCAGCGAGACTGCCGAGCATGTGGCTATCAGCGTGGCTTCTATTGGTAGGTTTTACTCGAAAGATATAAGGCGTCACATTTGACTAACATACTATCGTGATATTACAGTGTCCTTTGCCTTTATCTGTGGCTCCGTATGGTTCTTCATGCGCATGCAGCGCAACCGCAAGAGAAGCGCTGCTGGCTCGATGGACGGCGACGATGACGAAAAGTCTGCCGTGCGCCGGTTCTTCCGCATCGGTCGGTCCAGATCGCTGACCAACAGTAGCTCGGCCTCATCCATCGAACCTCACATAAACAACAGTTCTAGCCTACTCAACCGACTGGCCGACAAGATTCCGTTCCTGCGCCGCAAGTGGCCGCGCCAGACGGCGTGGCAAAACCTCGAGGCTGGCTCGGCCAGTAGATCATTACCACCTTCGCGTAGCATGAGCTTTACCCAGCAGACTCAACCTCAGACACAGCAATGGATGAGCGGTGCTGACGAGAAGCGCAACATGGCGGCGATCAGTGAAACTTCGTCAGTGACGTTCGCCCCGTCTGTGATGGACACTTCTATCATCAGCGAGGGTGCCCCTGTGCTACCGGCAATCTACAGCGATGTCACTACGGTGTCATCCTTCTCTAACGTGGCCAGCTCACCTGTCATGGAAACACCTATTAGCGCGACCGAGAACTCGCAGATGCTTCTGCTGCCCGTGACGAACGCAGCGGTAGCCTCAAATTACGCCTCGGGCTTCAGCTGGACATCGTCGGTGCCATCGGCGCTGGGCCGTACCAGCTTTGGCACGCCTCTCCAGCCGACAGAAGAAGAATCGGCCGACGTCTCTATGCTCTCTGCCGCCACCACTTCTAGCTCGCCCGTTGTTGGTGTCTCCGCGACTCTGACTCAGCCATATAGCACCGACCTGACCTACTCGTCCAGCTTCCGCTCAGCTAACGCTGAATATGGCGGTGACGACACTCTGATCTCACCGCCTCGCTGGGCGCCCGATGGTCAGCTTCTGCCTACCACTGATGAGGCTGGCAACGTCTACCGCTTCAGCGAGTTGTCTTCCATTTCGTCTGGCTTCGGTGACACCGAGGCGACGCCATCGCTTCCCCGTGGCCAGTCACGTGGCAACAGCATCTTTGCGCGCAACTCTACCAACCGCGGAACTCCCTCTCAGCTTCTGACACCGTCGCAACCCGGTCGCTCTTCTGCTCTCTCGTCATCCAGTATGCCACCTAAGACGCCGCCGCCCGTTGCGATGCGCGAGTCTTGGTCGCGCCCTGTAGTCGGTCAGCGCGATACTGTCTTCACTAACACTACCGAGGACAGTTCGCCTCAGCGCTTCAGAACCATCTCTTCTTGGGTGCAGCAGCAGACTGGTCGTGTCCGTCGTGCCCAGCATCGGGCCGAGAAGACCGGCGAGAAGCCGCAAGCTCCCGAGGAGCCCAAGCTGACGCTAATGATGCCTGATGGCGAGGTCCCACGTCCTGTTGACATGAACATGGCCGACAAGCAATAGTAGTCTTCTTCTTTCATCGTCATCCTCTCTTATAGTATTTATCTCTACTTCTTCTTCTTCTTCTCACACTCTCTTAACGGCGTCTTTTAATACGATCTTGACTCAACTTGACTCAAACTAGTGTTTTATTAGTTTACTTCTTTTTGGCTATACGGCCTCTTATCTCCAGACCCTAGCTCTGGCTCCGGACTTCCAATCTGTTAGATACACGTTTGGAAGGACTGGAAGCTTGAGCTTACACGGCAACTTCTTCAAGGCATGATTTTTTTCAAAAAATAACTATCCCTTCCCAACTCTAAAAAACAAAATACCTTCTTTGGCTCTTCGTTGTATCCCTCCTTCCTCTCAACGGCGATAGCCCTCATAACCTCCTCTTTCTCAATTTCCATCCCTTATATTTTCTGTAACTCTACCTGTCTCTATCTATACTCTTATTAGCTGGGATCGAAACAGTTAATCCACTGCAGTTATTTTCTTTTTCACATCTTATCATCATGTTTGTGGCTTGCTACGACTCACGTCTTGTTGCCTGGACCCTGTTTGTAGATTTCTATATAGTATTTCGCAATGTATTGCTTCATACAAAGCATCTTAACTCTATTTTTCCTTGTCTATGCCTATTTGTGAATATAATATCTACCTTGTACTATATACTATTGATAGTTATTGGTGTTTTTTTTTTAGCTAGTTGCTGCAAACCTTGCCTTTGGATCATCTTGAAACAAGGCGTGGCCTAGGCTCAAACAAGTTGAAGCGACAGCTTAGCTAGACTAGGCCAAGAAAGCTGACCAGCGTATTTCTTATTCTGTAAGCAGGAACGAGAAAAGATAAATCGATCAACAGCTCACCAGATCGTCGAATATCCAGACTACATGTACACAACTATACACATCTCATCCATTCCATGGGCTCTCACTATTGCTGGCATCGCCACCGGTAGGGCTAGTCCTGGATTTCTTCGTAGCCCACCCATTCATCACCCTTGAACTCCGCTCTTGGCTGTTACTTTGTGCCTATCAATCTAGAAAACAGCCCACAGTTTTCTGATGTTCTGATGTCTAGCTGTATATATATTCTTTGTCCACTCACTAATATCTACTTTTTCCATTGAGGCGAGGATCGAGGCGCAGCAAGTATATGCGACTAAAAACTCCTAGACACCAGGCACCGACATAAACATTCTACTAGGGTAGGACTTGCCGCACTAATAGGACAATCGGATCTGTTGACAACGTTGTAGTTTAGTCTGCCCTTTGATCTACTATCAACTTTCATTTTTATGTGGCTTGGCCTGCCAAGAACACTACAATAGGAGGAGCGAGATTTTTCAACCACATGAAGGCAAAGCAAGCCAAGCAAACAGTTCACATTTCTGTCATCAGTATATTATAGCAATAAAGAAGGGCCTTTTAGTGTAGCTATTCAAGGTATTACATGCTTTATTACCTTTCCCTCCTCTTTTGACGCGGACGAACGAACACGGCTTTGACTTGGCCTTTCGAATAAAGTAATTACTTTTCAATCGAGTATCCGCTTTCCACATTGTCTGAGGTCGCAATTACCCAAACACGAACAAAAAGACAATATCAGCAGAATAAAAGTGTTACAGTGCAGATTGTTACTATTCTTGGCATCCGAGTCCTCCCCACAGCTACCTTTTTAACTTTTCCACAGGCCCCCATGGCGTAGTGGTTATACGCCTGGCCGACCTCGTAAGAGGTAGTTGGGTTCAAATCC
>LJZU01000484.1:0-16473 GCA_001513805.1 Davidsoniella virescens
GTCGAACAAAGTAGGTTCAGAACGCCCGGGGACCTTCACTTTATCTGCTCTACTTACTGTTATTATTTAGAGTAACCGTAACAGTGGATTGCCATATATTTGATTAATATTCTTCTTTGTGCTTGAGTAACTGTAACCAGGCGTAAATATGTAGTAAAGAAACCGGCAATCTAGAATACCGCTTTTCTCGTGAAATTTTGCCAACTACGAAGGACAAAAACAACAAAGGGACTAAAATCAGAAAATACCAGGCAGCTAGTCCAAAACTTGCTAGTTACTTGGTGCTTGACTAATATTTGCGCTGTAAAATGACGATCCCTAGCAAGATCTTTTGGGTAAACCACGACAAGAACGAAGTACTGTCTGGATCTGGGACACGATATTTACACAACACTTTGTACCCTGAAATCAAGTACGGTCCCTTCTACGATATAATGTAGATCTTTAGTCTTTTGATGTTTTTGAAGTCTAGACATTAACCTAATGAGTCGTTAAAACCTTTTGGTGAGGTTTATTTATTCGTGGCTGATAGTTAGGTAAGTACCCTGAAAACAGGGACAAAGGGCAACTACTAGTTTACTTACTATGACTATGACAGAAGAGCGGCTATGCGGGGAGTTGTTTCTCGTTTTATCCCCGGGACCCTGCGCTCCTTCCTTTTTGTTTCCCTTACTTGGATATTTCTCGCTATTACTTGTTTTGGGGTGCCTTCCCGTCTTCCTCGTTCTTGAGAGACGAAATTATTTATTGTTTTTTTTTCTGTCCACAAGATGGAATCTATCTCTTCTTTTCTTTTACTTTCTTCATCATCTCCTTGATGGAAAACAAAAAAAAGCCATTCGTTTCTTTTTTCTTGTTTTACTTTTCTATTTTGTTCGTGACAAAATAGCTTATAGTATTGATTTCTGAATAGAGCAACTCCCTTCGTTTAGTTCTCATAGCAATACGCCTTTTTGTTTCTCGTATTGAAAGGGAGTCTTGTCATCCGTTCTCCTTGAAAAAGATCGAACGCCATCACGAACATCGGCCCAATATTTTCTTTCCTCTTTCATTATCACCTTCAATTTACTCGGTATAATATCTTCTCCTAATCTCGACATTGAAACTCGAGCTTATATACTTTCGTTACCATCTAAAATTTCCCACGATACAAATACTCATTATTAGCCGCTGTTTATCTGGTGTGTTTGCGTGATATATTTGCCGTGGAAGTCCTCGTTTCTATTCTTAACTGAATCCAGAGACTACCGTTGTTACTAGCATCTTCTTTATTATATCTTTAATATCTCTTTTATGTGCTATCATTGAGTTCCTTGCTGATAGCTCTCAACCAAGCAGCTCTTAACTTTTAACGTTAATTCCTAATACTCGTCAAAAACAAATCCTGTATTCAGCTTCTGCAGGTTAAGCCTCTCATGACCTTACTTCACATCGCTATATATCGAACAATATGCGATCCTCTATCCTCTATGCGGCCGCTGCCGGTCTTTTGCAAGCCAGTTCTGCTTTAGCTGCTCAAGCTTCTTGCGGCCTAGACAACAAATGTCCCGAGTCGGCTCCTTGCTGTTCCCGTAAGTGCTATAATCCTATCTATTATATCTGAAACTGGCTGTTGTGCAGTTTCTTAAGGCGACGTGCATCAATCCATGCCGGTTTGTCCGTCTACATGTAAAATAGATTACCTGCATATGAGATACAGCTAGTAAGGGCTCTAGAAAAAGCCCTGTGACTGATTGTCAGAAACGCCACCACATAATCACAGTCACAGAATCGAAAAAACAAGTACTTTCCTTTTCAGAAACTGTGTAACCTGCCTTAGAGAGCCCGCACAGAAAAAAAGAAAGGATATGTTCGGATGTTAACCATTATTTTGTTCTAGAATACGGCGAATGCGGCACTGGCGCTTACTGCCTGGGTGGCTGCGATCCTCGCATGTCCTTTTCCTTGGACTCGTGCACACCAGAGCCCGTCTGCGAAAGCAAGACTTACACCTGGAAGAACACTGATAGCATCATCAGCAACACTAAGTACTTGGGCGACTCCTCTAAATACGACTGGGTGTACTCGGGCACTCCGCTGTCTTATAACGACAACCTGCTCCTAACTATGCCCAAGAATAGTGTTGGTACAGTCATGTCTTTGACCACATACATGTGGTATGGTAATGTCAAGGCTCGCTTCAAGACGTCGCGCGGTGCTGGTGTAGTCACAGCCTTCATTCTCATGAGTGATGTCAAGGACGAGATTGACTACGAGTTTGTTGGTGTGGATCTGTCTACTGCCCAGACCAACTACTTCTTCCAGGGAATCACTGGTATGAACGATGGCGTCAATATTACTGATATCGACGACACGTATAACAACTTCCACGACTATGAGATCCGCTGGACACCCGATCAGATCGAATGGCTCGTCGACGGCGTTGTCGGCCGTACTAAGAAGCGTTCCGAGACCTGGAACTCTACAGCCCAGCAGTGGGATTATCCTCAGACTCCCGCCCGTGTTCAGCTGTCTCTGTGGCCCGGTGGTCTAGCTTCCAACTCCGAAGGTACCATTGCTTGGGCTGGTGGTGAGATCGATTGGGACAGCGAGGACATTCAGGAAAACGGCTACTACTTTGCTGAATTCTCCGAAGTCACTGTTGACTGCTACAACGCCAGCAGCTCACCGGGTACCAACAAGAACAAGAGTTACTACTACGACGACATCAAGAGCACCAATGATACCGTTGTCGACTCTACCAAAGACACGATTCTTGCATCCTTCGAAGCCACGGGACTTAACATGACAGTTGGAAAGACTAGTGATAGTGACTCTAGCTCCGACTCTGAAAGTAACGATGGCAGTCAAGTGCCCGGTGGTAGTAACGTGCCCGTATCAGGCGGTGGTAGCGATTCTTCTAGCGGTGGAAGCAGTGATGGCTCATCGAGCTCATGTGATACAAGCTCGTTCTCGCAGAACTGCAAGAGCTCATCAAACTCTTCAACGACTACTTCGGCGGCACATGACGGTGCTTACGTGGATGTCCGGAGAAGCCTGGGACTGGGCTTGGTGGCTGCCATGCTTAGCGCCGCCATCTTGATCTAAGATGGGAGATGTAAGGCCGTCCTTTTGGTCTTTGGAGAAGAGGTCGTATGTTTGTTGGTAAAGAAATGGGGGGGAAGGGGAGGCGAAGCAGCTGTTCCTTTCACGTGACATGAAGCATCATATATATCACAATGTACCCTTTTTCTTTCTTGTGATGCTATATCTTTTATCTACTTTTCTTTTCTATTCTTCTATCTTTGCCTTAGCTATCATGTAACGTACCGTATCTGAAATCGAAATCGGGTTGAAATAAAATCCACAAATTACAATAGAGCCTTCAGTCTTGAAATTGCCACTACATTATTCATATTCAATACTTGTAATCGTCTGATCTGAAATGTGACTTTTGACATGAGGCTTGATTTCTGGCATTCTGAATCTATACTCTCAACTACTAGTTCCAAGATATGGAATCTGGTAAAGATCAAGGAAAACGACTGTGACGTGTAAAAAATAATTGCGGCAAATATGACGTTCACCGAAGATTGATGGTTGCTTATTACTTTTTTTGGCATATAAGTGAGATTGCACTGTATGTACCGTACCGTATGTGGTGTGATACATTTATATGCACAATATTAGACATGTGTGCTACACGAAGGAAAAGGAAATGATTACATGTATGTATAATATACAGAGGCGGATTTGACAGTGAGATTATGACGTAGGAAGGTCGCCGATCGGGAAAGTTCCCGGACCGGATACGAATAAAGGGACAGGAGAGGGGGGGNNATCTCTTCTATTTGGTTTTTTATTTCAGAAGGTTGTTTATAGGAACCCTCTTCATATTAGAAGGAGCGTAGCTGTTTTGGCATTAAAACTTGAGTTATAGAGAAGATCACTTTCTTAACACGTTCAAGAGGAATTTCCTGATACTACAGGTGTCCTGAAATTAATATTTTAAGTAGCAATCAATATGGCACATTGAAGAAGCCGAAGGACTTCTAGGTATGCTATACAACTTTCATGATATGTACATATATCAAATTGAATTTCAAGCACATTGAACAATCAAGAAGTGCTATAATAGAATCCCATATTCTGATTTTGATGTTTTATGAATAGTGTCATTTGATGATGTGACCAGCTACATAAGCGAAAAGCATCTATTTCACTCATAATACAATAGTATAAGAGGAAGGTTCTAATGAATAAAAAAGCAAGTGGACTAATGAAGTCGAATTTATGATGTCATCTGACTAGAAAAAGGGGGAGGGGGAGGGGAGCCTAAAGAGGAAGAAAATGGAGAGTATTGCATAGTTTTTGTTAGAAGCTAAGGAAAACTCATCATCTCGAACATGAGACTTTTTCTTTCATTCAATTTTATTATAGAAAATGGAGCTCTGATAGCTGTGTAGCACCTCGGTATCCTAAGATACACAGCCCTGAACTAATACTGAGACTTGAACATTATCAAAGTAACCAAGTCATTTTTTCTTATTTGATTTACAATTATTTTAGTCGAAAAGAATTTGCCACCAGGGGATGAAGCCTTTTCTTTTTGTGTCTTCTGGTGCTGTAGGCCTTCCTTTTTTGTTCTTTTCCCTTTTTTCTACTCAAGTCTCAGAGGATGTAAAATGTAGAATGTATCAAAACTAGATAAAACGATGTATAGGGCAATTATCACGGGATAAACTTAGGAAATACGGCTAAGAGAGACTGGGTTCTAGTTCGAGCAAGGGTTTGCCTTGAGATGGTGATTGGTGATGACTTCATAAGGCCGGGAAGAGGGGGGGGGGGGGGGGGGGGGAGAAATGTATATCTTTCCTATTATCATCTCCATATATAGACTAGTTCGATATTTACTTTTGTCAAGAAAGGGCTGTAAAGTTTGTTAATCACACCGAGAAACGAGTGCCTGAGTTAGTTAGGACATGTTTCTAATTTTCTTTGCCACGGATTATTTTTTCTTTTGAGATACTGGTACACCGAAGTGACGATGACAAAGTCTGATTGACAACAATAGAGTGGCAACCATCGTAAATTGGAATTACACATATTTTTTGCATTGGGATAAAGGAAGAAGATCATCTGGTGATGAATGACATGCTTCCGTGTAGAAAGTAAGAGAAGTTCGATGAACCAAGCAATTTCATTTTGGAGATCTCTTAGTAAAAGATAAAAAGGGAATCTAAGATATCGAGCTGATATATACAAAGCATTTTTTTGTAGTCTCAGCTGACACTAACGGTGAATCTGGTGGAATCATCCATATGTAAGCAAAAACTACATAATACGCCCCTCCTTCTTCTCATGTAGCATCTAGTTCTTATTAGTCAATGATTTGCCGATAGAAAACAAAAAGGCAATGTAAGGTTTAACTACGAGATGTACAGAGACTGTACTGATAACATGATAAATTTCTTATTTCTGAGCATAAGACGAGACGTACAGAATACCCTATATTATGCATATATGTATGTACTCTTATATATTTTATCTTTCTTGTATTCCTTTTCGTTAATTCTTATTTCATATAACTTTGAAATATCCTCTGCTGCCTAACTGCATCAAAAAGTCCTACTTCCTAAAATTCCAAAACTTTTATTTTCAATAGTCTCGTCTTTGCCGTTGTTCTCTATGCATAAAATACCACGCCATGTCTTCTTTTATTGTTTTATTACTACTGTTTTCCCAATACTACTAGCAGCCTGAAAACCTAACAAAAAAAGAGATATACATACATAAAGACGATTAGTTACATGGCTTTAGAGGGGAATTCTCATTGTAAGTCGGGACATCTGCCACTCTAATAGTATTACCTGTCTCATATGCTACTATCCTGTGTATTGGCAACATCCCGTCCCGTCCTGTCCTATTAAATCTCGTGGTAGAATATCATTATAAGACCTGCTACGCAGTTGACACATAGTCAATATGCAAGCTATCGCTACATGACATATTGTCAGTATATCTGATACTAAGTATGAGGCCCTTTTCAAGAGTAGATGAAAAAAAGCACCACTATCACTACTACTTGAAGCGCCATTTTATGTGTTTTCATGCCGTAGGTCTTGTAACATCAAGAAATCAATAGTTACAGCACCAGAAAAAGGAGGAGTAAAAGGGTCCTGGGTCCTGTACTATCATTCTATTGAATATGAGAGAGAGAGAGAGATAAAAGAACAAAGCCCAATGAACCTAACTGGACCGGGTCTTGATTTGCTTTCGATGCCACCGTATCGGCCATATTCGAAAGCCTAAGAAACATCCAAGACTGTATCATGAAACGGTTCAGTGTGCTTTATTTCTGCTTCCCTTACAGCGTTTCTTCACTGGATAGACATTACACATACTTTTTAAACTAACATATCATAAGCACACTTTTTAGAGCCAAAGAGAGATATTCCGTAACGTCGTAGATATTCGTATCTGAATAGTATATGTAGATAAGTAGAGGAAAGATAACCAAACAAGCGTAGAATTTATATAGAACAGAAAAAAGAAAGCACGTAAGACAATAGAAAAAAAAACAGGTAAATGAATAAGCATATTGATGATGCAATGCAATGGGCGGGGGAAAATATGTGGCCATGATTTAGAGAAACAGGAAATACAACGATAAACTTTGTTTTAGAAGCTGAATTCAACAAGAAGAAAACCAGAATAAAGTGGGGAAAAAGGATATCATTCGCAAGAATAAAGAGAAGAGTATCAATAACACCGCCCATGGGGAATAAGACAAAAGAAATAGTGGAAAAAGTATGTGTGTAAAAAGTGAAAGGTCGGAAGTCCAGTAGAAGAGAAGTGAAATTTGTATGCTGAGAAAATGCAGGAAGAGAGAGAAAGATGCAGTGTCGAGTTTTAATGCAAGGCATCTCTGATCACAGACATGATCGAGGTGCGCTTTTCTTTGCGGTGCTCACGGCCTTCACGGTATTCGCGCGCACTGTCTCTGCTCTCTCTTTCTCTGCCTTCTCTGTAGTCACGGTCACGGTCGTGATCACGGTCCCGATCCCGCTCGCGTTCACGTTCACGGTAGTCTCTGTCACGTTCACGGTGATCGCGGTCACGGTGGCGCTGTTCACGCTCATGATCGTCGAGAACTCTGCTGCTACGGCGTCCGCTAGGCGCCACTGAGACCGATGAGCGACGAGGCTCATCAAATGGCTCATCTAGGTTGGCTGAGCTGGTGCGGGCAGAGGGAGGTGTGTTTGTGTCACCGCCACCACTGGCAACAGTGTAGTACTTCTTTGAGCAAGATCGCGACCGGCTGTTGTCAGATGACAGTGATGAATCGCTTTCCGAGTCGGAGCGACGAGATGAACGGTGGTTGCGGTGGTGACGCTCACGGTCAGAGCCAGACGACGAGCCGTTGCCATCGCTGTGATCGAGGCCGCTGGCACGGCTGGCACGGGGAGCCATTTCCAGAAGCTTAACAGTAGGCTTAGGAGAGCTGGAGGCAATCTCACGAGGGTTGCTATCAGGGTCGTAGATAACATCATGCGGGTTGGCATTCTTGAGGATGCTCTTTGGGCGGGTGGGTGACCGAGGACCACTGAGAGCTAGATTGGGAGTAGAAGCAATGGCTGTGGAGATAGGAGGAGAGACGATGGAGGGCTTTGGGCGAGAGATAGCCACAGCAGACTGAGTAGGAGGTAGTGATAGGGAAAGAGAAGAAGCACGACCCTGCGAAGTGGGTTGAGAAGGCGAGGTGGTGCGAGGGCGGTGGTCACGGTCATGGTCACGGTCATAATCGCGATCTCTGTGTTCACGTTCCCGGCGACGACGGCGAGACTCGTCTTCTGGGGATTCGCGGCCATGTTCACGGTCACGGTCACGGTCACGCTGCTCGCGCTCAGCATCAGTAGTCTTGTGTGAAGGCATGGCATAGCGCAGACGTTCTTGGCGGATGTCGTTGCTGAGATCGACAAGCTTAAGCAGTTCTTCCTCGCCAATGAAGCCGAGCACAGCAACAAACTCAGGGAAGGCCTCGAAGTGCTTAGCGGAGCGGCTGAAAGCCTCGGCAGTGAACTTGTCACGGTTTACCTTGGTCCAGAGAGCAGTAGGCGCAATCTGGTTACCGAACTGGTCCGGACCGATAGGCATGATAGTAGCCTTGCTGCGCGAAGAGCGGCGATCCTTGATAGAAAGCTCTGATGCGTGCGACGAAGCGGCAAGACGGGAAAGTTCCTCGGTGGTGATATACTCAAAGTCACCGTGACCGAGACTGCGACTGGAGACGCGCATAGACGAAGCACGAGACCGGGTTCTCATGACGGGCTGGTTAGAAGAGGATGAGAATGGAGTGGTTGGGGTCACAGAAGCAGGAGATTCTTTGGGCTGGGCAGTTGGCAGCGAAGAGTAAGAAACAGAGGCAGCGCGAGCTCTGTGAGCAGGTGTCAATGGACTGCGGGGTGCTTTACGGGCAGCAATGTTGGCGTTGGCGGCGGCAGCGTTTACCGACAGGCCAGCTGGGGTGCTAGATCTAGAGGATGACGAGGTAGAAGCCTTGGAAGTAGAGCGCTCGATAGAACGGATCAAAGAGCGCAGTGAGGACTGTAGAGGCCAAAGTAAGAACGAATAGGTTAGCGGCGGAAGTGATTAGATATTATGGAAGAGTAGAAAACAATTAAGGATATCGCGAGTGATGGAGAGAAAGAAAAAAAGGAACAGGATCCAAGACCGGAGCCAGACGACATGGTCGCCTTTATAAGTAAGAAGTAAGCCTAACTCAGTCCAGCTGGGATCTGGAAGATTTGGAAGCAGGCCCAGGAGCGAGTCAAATCTAGACAACAAGAGAGATGTGTGCAGCCAGCAAGGTTAGGCGAAGCGGTTTATGTGATGTAAGCTCGCTCGCTCACAAGCCGCCACCTATAGCAATGCTCTGGCTCCAGCTACGGGAACAGAGGCGTGCGACTCCATGAATGGCTCAATGACTGATACCAAGTCGTAACCAAGTAGTACACGCAGGGCGCAAAAAGATAGACGGCCAGGAGGAAGGTGGGGTGTAATTTTGCTTGCATTCACCATATTGGAGGTGTGCAGCGAGGCGAAGGCGTGCAGAATTGAGGGGCAAATCGTCGCCTTTAACTGGCTGCTACTGTAGCAACGATAAATGGCTGTAATAGCAACAAGAACAGCAAAACTACGGAATAATGTCATTGCATTGCATCCATATATGTACGATATGCACTTACATGTACGTACATGCGGATGTATTGCATGGCAAGTAGCAACACACACCTATGACTGTGTGATGCTGTGCCCACCTTGGTTATATGATGCTTGAGGATGACGGAAGGGGGGGGAAGGGGGCCAGGATAGTGAAATGTGCCGGCTAACTTACCGAGTTCTCGTCAATAATCCGAGCAGACATGCCGTCCTTAGATAGCTGCGAGCGGAAGTGCTGCCAGAGATCGTCGCTGGTCTCGCCCATGCCAGCATCGTGGCGGCGGAAAACACGCGGGGCGATCAGCTCAATCTCACGGCGAATCTCACGTAGAGCCTCCTCATCGCCACGGCGTTGAGAAGGGGCACGAGAGCGGGAACGAGGTCTATCGACGGCGCGGTTGGCCAGAGTCTTCGCGGCACGTCCACGCTGGACATCGCTAAGAATGCGCTGTAGCGCCGACTTGTGCTTTTCGATAGCAGAAATGCCAGAGCTGACAGCAATGGAGACAGACTCGCCGGGGCTCTTGGAGTCCTCGAGGACGTTGTTAAGCTGGCCGAGTCCATTGGTGCATTCAGCTAAGATGCTGGCCAGCTGGGCCGAGTTCTCACGGCTGTGAACAGGATTGCGGTCATCAGCAGCCTCAGTGCGCAGGCTGGCTAGAACAGTGTGTAGGGCAGTGGTAGTCGACGAGATAGAGCCCAAGCATAGGCTCAGAGGGCCAGAGCGAGCGGAGCTCGACAGCGTCTGCGTACGGTGGTGCAGAGCCAGAGCTAGGACATCGCTGTTGTCCAGAGCGGCAATTAGCCGCGCCGCCGAGACGGGGATAATATCGGTGGGAAGAGACATTGCCATTGAGCCGGTCAATGAAGTGGTATTACCACAAGAGAGAGAAAGATAGTAAAGATGGTGAGGTGGTGGTGAAAATCGATGTAGGAGTAGGGTCTAGATACGAGGTGGCAACGCAGAATATATCGAACAGCAAAAACCGGGCCTCTGCAACCATACGGTTTGTCTGTCTACTACCGAACCACCTGGGCCGACGAAGCGTGAGGCATGCAGAATATAAGAAAGAAAGATAATCACAAGGCGTATAACCAACAGAGTCCGGCTGTCGAATAGGTCGAAGAGAGGTATCTGTCCAAGGTTGTCTGGAGAAGCAGAGATGGCAGCTGAAGACAACACAGCAGATGTGTAATAATAATAAAAAGTAAGTAGAAAGGAATATGGATGGAGTACGATGACGCTGAAAGCAAAGTATGCAAGAAACACCGAGAATTGGGGGAACAATGGAAGGCAAGATGAGGCTTCCCCGGGCTGTTATAAGTACATATATATATAATTTATGACTGTACGGTGCCTGAAACAGAAGGAGGAAAGTCATTTAGTAGTAGTGCAATGGCAATGGTGGCCATGGAAGAATATCCTAGGATCCTAGGAACGCAAAATTCAAGCAGTGGCTGCCAAGCAGGGAAAGCCAGTGATGTCAGACTGTAGCAGGGGTCCTGGATTGTGGAAGACGATAAAATAGACAGATTAAATTCAACACGGGATGAAGTCCAGCGATAGCAGTGCATATACAGCTTATTGTATACTGATAGGTGATGAGTTAGCCTGTGTATTTTTATCTGTATAGCAACCAACATATAGGACCTGCAAATATACAGCCAGTGTTCTTCTATTGCTTGCTCTCTCCCACTCCCACTCCCACTCCCAAATCTTGCCAGAGGGCGATAACAGAAGCGTCAGAGAATATGAGGGGAGTTAGGGGGGGGGGGGGGGGGNNGGGGGGGGGGGGGGGTGGTCAAGGAAGAGGACTTCTCACAGAGGAGCCCAGGGTGTATAGAAAGGGCAAACCCCCAAAATAAAGTGCCAGGCTAGGCCAACAAGCATAACAATTGAAATCCGCGACATCGACAGCACCAGAAAAAGAAAGGCGTCTGCGACAGCTCAATGTCCGCAGCATCAATAGAGAGATATAAGGGGCTGATTTGTCGAAGAAAAAAAATCAAGGTACAAAACCCGGCGGCCGATCAAACGTGGACGAATAGAAGCGGAAATAGTAAACTGGCACATGGGATACATGTGTAATAAGTATCCCGTTTTAGACCTTCTGTAGAGCTACCGGAGATGCTGGTTGCTGTCCTTTGCTGACTCTCATTGGTGATGCTCACGATAGTTTAAGCAGTGTTTTGATAATGCAGAACAACAAACAAAGGCGTTAAGCACAAGGCCGAGAACGCTGCCCGGAGAAACATCGCTTAGAATTTGCTAGTCATGAAAGGAAATTACGTTCATTATGAGGCCCTTATGAGGCTAGTCCTATAATACATCGTGGTGATGATTGAGGCCTAGTTGGGTAGTTGCATTGGTGAGACGACGAATGTCTCTTTCAGTGGTGCTTACCTTGAAAAGGACCCGCCCCAACAGAGCAGTCAATCTGGTAGCAGTTGCCTCCATTGTAAACTGAAAGTACAAAGCCCTTTATATTGCCATGTTTATTTCTTTCGTCACGATGCTACACTATACATGTTATATACACACAATCATCAGCCAGCCGGACAGACAGCCACGAACCTTCACCCTGGTATTGTTTTTACAAGCACGTACACTATCGAGCCATGGAAGATGAAAAATGGCATTAACAAACAGATATCATCGAGTCGTGGCCCCTGAGCCTACGGATTAGCTCAGGGTGCTGCAGATATCCGACGTCTGACTTGGCCTTCTAGATTCTAGTGGCTACAATTTAATATCTCGAGTCTAGTCGCCAGACTCTAGCATTTTCTTCTTGTTTGCAACCGGTTTCGGCAGTCTTCTTTACTCGTCTAGTATTTGTTCAACACACATCTTTGCTGGCCACATTGCGTGGCCGCCCGCCCGCTATTTGCTGCTAGATCGGTCAGACTGCCAGTCATATTGACTGGTATTGACTCTGTAGTTGTATAGCACTGCACTAATGCTAATCCATCTATATTGTAGCCCGATATAACTATTTGTACTCAGAACTCATTGCCTCCACCTGTCGATATTTCATATGCTGCCCAATTGGTCGATAGTGCCGACTGCCAGTTTGCAGCTTATCCACCTATTTATGCACCAACTACATAGTATTGCTTCATGTATGCCGTAGTACATCACCAAGATGCCACCCTGCCATACATAACATCTGTGGGTGCAGTACATACAGATGCATACATATATGCTTACTCCGCTGTCAGCAACGTCCGGACCCGACTTGCTGCTGCTGCATGGGATGGACATGTACAAATATGTACGAACAATGGCCATCATCCGACTATCAATCCGCTGCTGCATATACTATTCCCTCCATGGCCGCCTCGCCATGCGACTTTTGTCTCTGTTGCGACACCGAAGACTGGTACTATGGCCGACTACGTAAAACATCCCATCTCGCTGCTACTCTAAGTTCACCCAGAACTCTTGGGCTTGCTCATCTCCCCCCTTTCGTCTCTTCTTCTGCTGCTTCTTCTGCTTTGGCTTCTCCGCCACGGGTGTCTGTGTCCTTTGACTGCGTGGAATGTCTGTATAAGCACATATAACAGGTCTTACAAAGAAAGGCTAAGTCGTTGACAAGGAAGAATACGCAATTAATAATTATAAAGCTTGCAGGGAGTTCTCAACAGGGAAGTGCTTCTGAGGCCGGCCCAGTGCTGTCTCCGGTACTGCTGCGCCGCGGCCGGAAGGAGCGTAGTGGCACTTGCTTGACCAGGGCCAGGGGGACTTCGATCAAAGGTCTTGACAAAATGTTAGTGAGAAGCCTCGGTGCCACAGTTCGTCAACACTACTACTCTACTATGACAGATGTGTGAGACCCGTTGATTCTAAGCACCCGATTTAGCTGCGTGTCTCTTGTTAGCACATATCTGCACTAAAATGCTGTGTCCACATCGTGATATATGTAAGTGTATACTAACATGTATGCGTGGACTCTAGAGTCTAACGAGAGGATAAAAGCTACAAGCTATCACCGATCAGGGCTTTGGGTCCACACCTACAACTACACTAACCCACCTTAACTTACAGACTGGCAAATATTAGTATTGTTACTTGGATCTCAGAGTGCCGGGTGGCTAGGCGTCTGGCCACCAACTTCTCGCCCTATCTTGTCTATCTGTTCGGGCTAACTATTGTCTTTTCATATTTTTGACATCATTCTCACTCCGTGCCATCTACGACCCATTGATGGTCAGCAGGCTCAGCAAGGGCAGCGCCCTGTTCATTACAGTGATTGGGTAGCGATTGGGCGCTGGAGTTCATGCACCATGCCAACGCCACAATGTTCAATTCATAGCCTTTTTCTGGCCTTTTCACCAGCCATGTCTATTTTGTAAGTATTTCAATCGGCAGATCGTATTATCTAGATCATAAGTAACGGCTCTCATTCCTAGTGGCTGGTGTCTCCGTTGATGAATTTCACCTGCTGGCAAGATGAAATTCCAACAAAGTATTCATCACGGTTATGTGCAACACGACCTACCATGATTATTGGTTTATCGAGTTCTTGTGGCTGCCATACTCGCATTAGTATACTCGCATTAGTGTTTACCGGCTACGTTAGCTAACTTGCTGACGGCCGCTACTGGAATATCCGCTATGGTGGGCGAAGCCTAGTCTATTATGTGCACGGATCATATTGTGTGCCATGCTTAATGATATGGTTATCGTTGAAAAGAAGGTCACATCAGGGTCTCAAAGTGACCAAGTGAAAAGAAAAACAAGCAGAATCAATAAGCACGAGAGAAAAAAAAAAGCTTAGCTTTCGGTTCTACATCTTGGTAGACAGGCAAACATGAGGTCGGGGTCTCCAATCATACTCTGAGTGGGCGGAAAGCAAACGTAAAAGAATTGCAACTACAACTCTAACTACGGAAGGGCGGTCAGTGCCAGTGTTGGCTACGATCATACAGCGTCGTCTCATATTATCAACTCGCTTCAGACTTTGGCCTCCTTTGTATTGATCAGAGTGCGTGCAACTACAGCATTTGGCTTGCAATGCCAGGACCATCTTAGCCCCAAAACGAAAACAAAAATGGATCTGCTCTGATGGGCTAAGTCGCTTTCCATCCATTCAAATTATCACGATGATTTGTGACAGCCAAAACTATCTGTCTTGCCTTGATAGACAACTCACGGCCTTGGTCAAGTATGGAAATACACCATATCACAGACCAATGGTTTGATTTAGTATGCATGTACATACATATGTATGTGGTGTATACAACTATGCATATAAACATGTTGAGGCTGTACAGATATATGTACATGCAATGTACATGCAATGTACATATACATCGTATCGTCGTATGCACGACATGTGCATTAAAAGGCATGACTTGTTCACGATATGGGTCATGTCTGCATACAGATATGCCTCAACAGTCCAAGGGATACTCAGCTTAAACTACCCAGGCTACAAAACGTACACCCCTTCATCGATCTTTTGCCCTCAAGGTTTGTTTTTACCTTATCTGTATCTGTGATTACGGTACTTACTGATGACATCGCATTATTTTAACCAGTCTACACGGACGAGATTTATAACTAGTTTGGCATTTCGATAACACAATGTGTACACCCAAGCTCTACCTCGGTCTTGCCATCCATACACTAAACTACTTTAGGCTTCTTACACGATCACAAGCCAACCTTTCAGGGCGACAAAGACGCTACTATGAGCAAAAGAGAAAGAGAAAAAGGAAGATACAAAATTCGCCCCCCAGTGTGTCGACTACTCTACCGACATGATGAAGGAATTTGCCTTGAGGTTTTATTCCATCATAGTATTGGCCCCTACAGCTATATTTTGTATCGGCACTCCAGTATTGTTCTAGATATGGCATTTCTTGCATCAGTTGTTTCCTACAATTCGTCCTGCTATGGTCACTCCTTGTCCAAATCGAAAATCCAGAGATCCTTGAAATCAACCAACTACAAAAATCCAGAAAGAAATAATAGCATGGGGCCTGAGCTTTTATCGCCCATATGCGTTTCTAGTAGACTTTGGGACCATGTTTCAGTGTTCCTAACTATGCTGATTGTATACATATACAGCAGCTGATGCTTTAAGGCCCAGTGTTTCTGAACGGCGAGGCTTCTAAATTAGTAGCAATGGCTGTATGTTGGTTGATGCTTTGTTTATTGGCATATCCTAATCGTTCAAGTTAAAATCTCGGAGCAGCTACTGTGCCTTTTCGGTTGCGTATCACGGAAGTGTTATAGTCTTGCTTCTAGGTCTGGGGGCTTTTAGTGGCCCAAAAACTTTGAATTTCTGTAATCTATTCTGTACATGACTAAATCCCGTCATCTATATTATCGAACAAGACATGCTAATTGTGCTCCATTATTAGGGTTTGTGTTGGTAGGGTTAAGAACACAGAAATGAATCCCTCCCATGTTTCGGGACCTTGCCTCTCGGCAGTATCACAACCGTGTGGAATGGATTTGGGATGTCTGAGCATAAGCTCCACTACGTTCTACAGACTGCACCAACATACTCTATTGCTACCTCCTAGCTGTATTACTTTGCGACTGGTGAGCCCTGAAGAGACGCGCTGAGCACTGTAAACACTGTTAACATTGCTGTTGAAATGAAATACAACTCGTATTGCTGCTATTCTAGTTGTCTCGTCTCTTTGATCGATCTGTAATGGCTAGCGATATATGTGTGATAGGCACTAGGGAGACCAAATATTTCAGGGATGTTTCTAGTAGAAACACTGGAAACTGAACGCTAGGTCTGATTTATTGCTGTGTTTAGCAGTCTCTTTCTTCTACATACTTTCTAGCCGGAGATCTACCAACTCCACAAGAGAGTATGTAGAGCTTACTCTTTCCTTAGTAACTTTGACCAAGTTACAGTGAGTCTCTACTTTAGGCTTTGGAGACTGACTGAATCTTCATGATTAGCGTCTCAGCACATTCACAAGGGAACATTGATACCATGATGAGTTTGAGGGCTCTTTTTTTTTTCCCTCTTTGCATGCTTACAAGAATGAACTAGATCTCCAGTTTTGCAACATCTATCAAGACAGAATTCCATGTCCACAGATCTGGCTTCTTTCTCGTCACAAGATACCAAACTATCCAAATCCCTCTGAAGCCAAAGTGGGTATCTTTTTGGCATAATGGAGTTTAAGTGCATGCATACCTTGGTTTTATGCAGTGTCATAGCATAATCTAAGTTTAGGCGAACCACTGTAAGCAGGATTTCCTTTTAGAAATAGAGAAAGACAAAGATGTGTTCTGCTGCA
>LJZU01000486.1:0-35445 GCA_001513805.1 Davidsoniella virescens
GTGATCAGACATGGTCTGTAGACCAGCAGTCAAACGAGCAACGATCTCATCTTGGGAGGCTGATATTGGAAGCTCATATACGAGGCAGATGGTGTTGTAGAAGTTTATCATATCCTGCTGACCAAGTAGGTCGATTTGGAAGCTTTGAGTGATAGTCATGATGAAAGAAGACTCAAGAGTCTGGAATGATATAGAAAGAAGAGGTTGGCAAGAAGATACTGACGAAAGAAGAATTGAGATGATAAATGAAATCTAGAGAAGCATTCCAACTGAAACATATGGGTTCCCTTCTCTCTCTATATATACACACACACATACACTTGGTTGCTGACTACCATGCAGTGTGGCTATATGCCAAGTCTCCTGTGCAGTTTAGTCCTCTCCTACTTTCGATATGGGCTCGGGTTCTTCTTCTCTTTGTGATCTACACTTATGGTGTGAAAAAGCCGAATGAAGAAGATCCTCAAGTTCTCACGGGCCGTTCATAGACTCCGGCTTCAGGATACATATACACCAATATATTTATAGTTTTATTCGTAGGACCCAGTATCATGGCTACTGTGTCTGACTTCTTTCTTCTCCTTTGTTACATATAGGTCTTGACCATTTGTGAGTTCGGCATTGAAGCCGATGTTGGTGTACAGGATACAAACATACATGTATGTTGATCTTAGGCTCTCCAGTCATGGATAGACAAGCACGGACAACAAATATAGGCCCTTTCTATAAGGCATCATCAATGGCCTTACTAATACCACTACAGCTCTAGGTTTGGAGTTATCACCAGCTAACTTGCCTGTTTTGTCATTTATGGTTTTATTCCTCAGTCCACATCATCATCGGGTTATTCAAGCCACACAGACACCCAAGTAAGATAGAAAGATATATAATACAACCGTGTCAATTAAACCATGTATCCATATACCTTAATATACCACTGATATAATTCTTAACGAATAAGACCGCTTGTTCTATCCTGCGAAGACCCAGGTGAATCTCTTCTACTTTTATTGACCTACTATGAAAAGGAGGCCTAGGCCCTGATATCGTTCAAATCCTTTCTCTTTCCATCATAAGTTCTTTTTGGAAAATATTATGGTTATTATACATGGTTATAAACATGTAGTTATCCTAATCACTGCTATCAATGAAAGTAGGATAGATGCAAGTTCTACTATGTATCTCGGACGTTATCTCATCTCACTCCAGAAATTATCTTGAAGTCAAGCATATATACACAGACTTCTAAGCCTCTACGCCCCCTTCACTCTCTTATTTATATCTTTCTATATTAAATGATACATACATACATACTATTGATTGTCTTGACTTCTCAGCTAAGAGATTCATCATGTAAGAGCATACAAAAAGAAATGAAAAAGCCAAGCATGGCCCGATCACTTATAAACAACAGCCACAAAGATAAAACTGTGTTAATATACACATGTATGTACCTTATAGAGACACAAAAGAGGCAGTTAAAGTTAGATATAATATACAAATAAAACATTATGGTTATGCAACATGGTTACATGTATATATATCACTCAATGATGCCTAGTTCTTAAACCCTCCGACTCGATATATCATGTTCAGAATGGAAACAAGGAAATACGACAGCGGGGGAATATATTTACCGAGACAAGGATACGAGATAATAACAACGTACTTACAAGGGGTTCGCTATTTCAGGACTGTCATCTTGTGACCGCACATTTATTTGTATACAGGTATCCTTCTGCTGTTGCAAATCGTGCCCTTCGAATACATTGAAACTTATTAGTCCAACGATGTTTCTTTTTGGCAATGATAGAGGCCTAGCGCTGGGGACATTTTGTTGTTGGACATATCTTCTACTTTGAATAAGGTAAGTAGAGAAAAGTTAGGAGTTCAGGTCTTGATCGTTGTTTAAGGGTTATTGTAGGGAATAGCATGACGTTTTACCTCTCAATATGAATTTATTTGTTCTTACTAGATGCCAGTGTCCAGTCTTCCTCACCAGCCAAGACCTTCAGCATATTTGGAATCTCAGCACCCGTCAAATCCAGTAGCTCCCGACGGTTGGCGTTGCTGATGGCAATATCCTTGACTGTCAACCGGCCACCAGTACAGTACAGACACGGGAAAGCATTTCCATTGTAGAGCTCCAGCCAACCATATCGACAATGATATGGTGCATTGTGATGGACAGAATGAAACCACTTTGAAGGGTGTACAGTCCTAGCAAAAACACAGGTTGATCAAAGAACTTGGCTTCATCCGTGTTACCAGAAATTACACATCGTAAAGCAAGCCTATCCTCAGTTATTATACTACGAGGGGAGCGGGTAGTGGCAATGTCCTTATAGCTATGAACAGTAAGTTCTAGTGTGTAATCCTTGACCACAGTGAGAGCGCAGTCTAGGTATGGGACAGCTTTAAACAAATTGGTCTTAGTGTCCTTGATGATCTTGGAGGCAAACCAAGGCAAGCTATCAGACGAGGTCTTAAGACCGGCAGTCAAACAAGTAATTATCTCATCTTGAGAGGATGAGACCGACTGCTCGTATACTAGTATACCAGGCAGATAGTATCATAGCAGTTCATCATATCTTACTGATTAAGAAGGTTGATCTTGAAGCTCTTGATAGTGGTCATGGTTGCAAAGAAAAAGTTATGAAAAGAGAAGACTTGAAGAAATTTAGTATATAGATTTAGATCATGAGAGGGTGTCAACAGAAACAAACCAGCTCAATCTTAGGTTTCCTTGTCATATATAATCACCGGTCGCCTGTCACCAGGCTTATCATCCACAAATCAAGTATCCCGCATTTAGTCACCGATCTGAATCAGCTGCATTTTACTACCTCAACCATGTAGCTACATATCATGTTAAACCCGATTTAAGACTTCAAGTTTTTGCGAGTCAACTGCGGACCCCGGTTCTACATGTTCTCTATCTGCCTCGTGGATGTGTTCTTATCACTTGGAACTCAGCATGATATTTCTTTCTGCGTCTTTCTGTCTTCCTCTTTACCATACTTCTATCAGCTTCAAGTCTGGAATAAGAGTTATTAGCAACCATATCTCGGATTCACATGTTGATTTCCAGTATCAAATGTTTAGCAAGCATATGTAGGTGGTAGACATAGGGCTTCCATGAAGGCGGTATCAATTGATGATTCTACTTCCACTACTAAAGGTTTGGATTTGGGAACTATATGTCCACTATATGGTAAAGCTTTCCAGGGTTTTTCATGCTTGTTAACTCGGAGTTAGCCAAATCGCACAGATAACCATGTAAGGATAGAAAGAGAAGAACAACAAACCATTTCAGTTGCACGATGTATTAGAGACGATATTTAGGTATCGATTTTGTGTTTTGGTGTTTTGGTGCTTTTTCTTTCTTGTTTACTGGTATATAGCGAGTACCCCTCATGTGGCAGTATCCGCTTCGATATTGCATCTGGTTGTATCACCTTGAGCGAAAATTCCGGAAGCCGGCACTTGATCCAAGTTACCTATTTCTCAGTAACTAGTATTCTATTAGTTTTCTATTCCTCCCCAAACTATATTATTACACAACTCTACGTAGATCATGTTCTCATAATCCGACTACCTTGTATATGGTATAAAATTATAAGTCACCCCAAACAATATATGAGAACAAATACAGCTATGTATACAATATACACTGTATATATGTACTTTAGGACACCATCTTTAGAATCCTTAACACTTATCTATCCTTCTTCTTGCTAGTACAATCTTTGCTTCTCTACTCCTTCATGTATATAAGTAACTAGTCATGTAGTTAGTTGGGTACGGTACTGATATCTGATGGATGACGGACAAATTCTACAAGAGGAGATACATCCATTGGAAGATTGAGATAAAATGGGAATTAAAGAAGATGGAAAGCAAAGATAAGCAATGTCTAGCTCGGATCTCGGGACATGCCGTGCGCTTGATTTTGGGTTTCCGGTTTTCTCCAATCTTGTTAGTCATCTTCATACTTTGCCGCCTTGTCGCTTCTTCCTTTTACATGCACCTTTGTGCCCTCCTTAAGTTGCGCAATAGTTTCCTGAAAAGCCCTGTTACTTTATTTTTCATCTATAAGCATTCATCACCTTAGCTGAAGCAAGTAACCTGACGATGCCAATCTTTCAGTCTGGCAAACAATCTTTCAAAGTCGGACGATGCTAACATTCATATCATCCACAGCCATTACCAGCAAAAGCTTGAATATCTTCATGCTTACACTTTGAAGTCTTAACTGAGATACAAGTGATATCGTGATAGTAGGAGTTTGATTTCGCTGTAAATAGGGGTAAGGCGACCTAGAAGTAGAACGTCGACTATGTCGGGGTCAAGTGACGATAATTTAGCAAGGCCTATTTATGTAAAGTACAGATGCGGAATAGATATCCTGGTGTCACCAAATGAAGAGTTGATAAATTAAATATGGATTAATTAGTCGGTTAGAATGGTCAAATAGTAGTTTATCTAATACATGACTTGAAAAGAACCATTGTATCCTTTCAAACCCTAACTGTCTGGTCGTACGGGATAACTCGACGCTCCTTCCTTTCCTCCGGGGTTCCGAGTCTAGAAATAGTAATGCTATACGATTGATAGATATTTGAAAATAAAAGAAATTTATATATCAATTGAATAGTCCTAGTAAGTATCGTTGTCATCATGCTTCTTCTATGCGCATCGCAAAGAGACTTAGTAGCTATATACATTTCACTCTCCCACAGTAGAGCTTAAGTCCATAGAGTGTACTTGTTAAACTCCTCATCCCTGGATAGAAACGCCTTTTCTTCCTTAGACCAGCATGCCATGACAGCGATCTCGCCATCAGCCTTCTTTGGGAGGAAGTACATGACACCAGGGAATGACTCTAGAAAAGGTCTTCTCACAGCAGCAGGCTTTCCAGAGCCGAGACCAAAATCATACTTGTAGCAATCAACCTTGGACCATGAAGTGATTCCCAAATCAACAAGTGGGTTTATTTTCATCACGGGCTTTAGAGCACCTGTGTTACCAGGCTGAATGACAGCCTTGCACATACCAAGAGCAAGAGGAACCAGAGGCATAGGATCAGCAACCAAGTCAGCACGCATATCCGCGGCCAACTCGCCTACTGGAGTTTTAGAGATCTCTGGCAGAGACCTACTGTAGAGGCCGAAACCAATACATATGCCAGGGTGGTTCAAGGGAAGACCGATAAAGCGGCGCATATCAATCACGCGCCATAGGTTTATGGGGCCGGCTTCATTAGCTGACTTACCAGAAGCAACAGCAGTAGCAAGACGGGCACAGCCGATGGACTTCCACATATGCGAAGCCAAGGCGTCATCAGTAGAGATGAACTTTACGCCGGCAGGCAGAGTCTTGGAGACATCAGCCTTGAGTTGAGCCAGCTTTTCAGGAGTGAAGATGAGCAGACTCCACTGATAGTTAGCTGTGTTCTCAGTGAAGGCCTGCCACCAATCCTCTTTGATGGACAAGTCCTTTAGCATATCGGGAATCTCAGACTCAGACAAATCGAGTAGATTCCGACGGTTAGCATTGCTGATGGTGAGATCCTCCGCAGTCAACTGGCCGCCGGCACAAACACGAGACAACATTTCCATGGTCGAGCTCTGGCCAACCATGTCGGTAATGATGTGGTGCATAGTGAAAGAAAGAATGAAGCCGCCACGGATAAAGTACACTCCTAACAAGAACACAGGCTCATCAACAAGATTAGCCTCATCTGGGTGGCCGATGACCGTCTTGCGAGAGACAAACTTGTCCTCGCCGATCATGCTGAGAGGGAACTTAGCAGTAGCCATATCAGCATAGCTAGACACAGTGGGATCAGATGTGTAGTCTTTGACCACAATGGGGGCGCAGTCTAGGTGAGGGACAGCCTTGTACAAGTTGGTCTTGAGGTCCTTGACGATCTTGGAGGACAACCAGTCTAGGTTTTCAGACAGGTTCTGCACACCAGCAGTCAAACGAGAGACGATCTGTTCTTGCGAGGTAGAGGCTGGCTGCTCATAGACCAAGCAGATAGAGTTGTAGCATTTCAACAACTCTTGCTGACCGAGCAGGTCGATTTCAAAACTCTGAGTGATAGTCATGATGAGAGAATGGTTGGAGACCCCGAAAAGAGAATATAGAAAGTATAAGTGTTGAAAGGAATATAGGTGAAGAGTAAGCCAAGATTGTGAGTGGATATAAAGCACAAATAACCCTTTTCTCAATCACGGGGCTATACACCTCTATATATACTCTGTTAGTTGCCGGCTACCTTACTTCTAATGCACATGCCAAGTCTTCTTTGTGCGATTAAGAACCCTTTTGCATTCACGAATCTGACTCAGCTTCTTCTTCCTTTGCTTCATCTTCTCCTATTCGCCATCTAGACTCATATTCAGGCTTCAAGCTCTTATGGGTCACTTGCGGGCTTTGGATTTTACATCTTGTCTATCAACCTCGTTGCTTTGTTCTTGAGACTCATAATTGGATACAGCTGTTTATGCGTCGTCCTTATACTTGTTATCCCATGCCAAGCCTTGATCAGCTTAACTTCGGCATCGAAGCCGATGATGATCGACCCTCGATCACAAGAAATCATGTTGATCTTCAGCTTTCCAATACTTAGCACATAGGCCTTCTATTCAGGGCGCTATCTGTGAATGGCTTTACCAATATTATTACAACTCTAGCTTTCAAAATTATATATCTATTTTTCCTGCTCATGTTTCAAAAGTTGCTATGGTGGTTTCTATCTGCTTAGTGATCTTCAACTCCGGGTTAAACCATGACAATGAGACAGTCAAGTGAAGTTAGAATGATAGAAAGAAGGAGACAATGTGAGTTATACCTTGTATCAGTACCAGCATGCTGTGGTCGTATTCGGTTCTTCTTTGTGTGTTTTTCATACTTGGTTCATGATACTGGCTCGTTTGATTTGCCCCAAGTATAATATTTGGTTATTCTAGCCACTACGATGTTTTTCGCAGCCTCAAGATTTGTTCTAACTTTTCTACTCTCGTCTTCTAAAGTGAGTGCGGAATTCCGTCCCCCAATACCATTCCACTTCGTCCATGTCTAATCTCTCAGTACGTATTATAGTCACCACGTGCTTCTTTGATAGTATTGTAACGAGATGTTGCAAAGATTGTAGTTCTACGAAGTATTATTGGTGCCATTGTCTTAATCCCAGAATATCTTAGCCGAGAAATATTCAAGCAGATCTATACCTCCAGGATCACCTCACCGTTCTTGCTAGTGTCACATCTTGTGGGTATCACACGCTATCTATTAGCTCGACTTCTCGGCTTCAAGGTTCCATTATATAAGCAGATACGAAGACGAAGACATAATCCTTTAACTCAAGTAACAGCCGCAAAGATGTACATTGTACCTCGCTCGGTACTCAACAACACATTCTTTAGATTACCCTGTCTATATTCCTTGCCTCCTTATCCTTGCCTCGAAAAGCCTCCGATTCTTACGTCTTGATGATTTCTCTTCAAAGGCTTGCAAACAGATGCTACAGCGGGGGATCTATTTATCGAGAAGAGGAGCCAAAATCGGAGTAGGTAAACTAAGATACCTATAAAGAACATACATGTATATATGTATCTAAAACAAGATTAAAAAAATCCTTAGCCGTTGAAAATGCGTCAATCTCGGGACATGCCACATACTCGATATTTGATTTATCTTCTCTTTTTCATCCGAATCAGTCTTGGCGCTTCCCTGCCTTTCTTTTGTACATTTGTATACCCGTAGAGCCTCGAGCTTAATATCTCTCCGTTTGTCAATCTTTGTTACCTCGCTTTGTCTATGATGAACGATGTAACATAAAGAGCCTCTTTTTCTTTAGACGTCTGATCAACAAATCTTTATATGCTCATGATGGGCTATCAGTCCGGCTTTGAGCAGTTGATTATCAATACTATTATTGTTAGTTTGGCCTCAAGCTAGAAAAATGGCATGAGTAAACTTGGCAGCTTGGCAACACAGCATGACAACAAGCTTAGAACTTCCCTACCAATCTGTAGTGCTTGAAGTGCTGACTTTATCCCGAATACAGAACATCAACAAATCCTTCCGGTACGATAGATGTATCCTTATCTTTGTTTCTATTCAGCCCGTACGCTGAAATATTCATTTGATTTTCCTCTACCTACGTATGATAACTATGTCTATATATTGCCATTGTGGTATACCCTTGCGGTCTTGAGTTTGAATCACAAGATAATTATACTACTCACACACCTTTCCCATATCTATACTCTTCATTACGATCCCATTGATCCTATAGGCGATGTGTTTCTTTAGTTATATCTAACTATACACAACTACTGAGCTTCATGTACTTCTGCGGCAAGTGATTTTTTTTTGTTCTGCATCCTCCGGACTCAGCTTTTGGCCGGCTCGGGCTCCTATAAAATCCGCTGTTACAACGATTCGCAGCCTCTATAAAGTCCGAGAGTCAGGGGGGGGGTGAGAAACGTAAATCATGTAAATGTCATCATATAATGTTGATAGCTTGGAACTCCGCTTGTCATGACTCGAAAAGCCAAACGTGAAAAGAGATATAAATTCAAAGATTTAGATCTTCTAGAAATAAGATTTAACATAAGTCGTTTGTGTGATAGATAAGTGGTGATACCGTGATTATAAGCATGGAAAAATGCTGAAGCATGAGACACACAGACAGAAAAGAGTAGGATTGAGTTAGAAGACCGCATGTTGGGCTATCAGACGCCAAGTCCAACCGTTTTAACAGGACAAGAGAAGCAAAGAGATAGAAAGAGGAGAAGGTTTACGCTTGATTTCAAAAGTGTGTATGATCACAGTTGTGCCTAAGAGGGATGTTTCTCTTAAGTCTTCTTTCTGTAAGGCTGTAACGTAGCATGGCATAGCGTTGATAGCATTTGAAATCTTGGTAGCATCTCTAGTTGGCTAGTTGGTCTTAAGCTTCACAATCTTCATAAAGTGTCTTTCTCCAATGCCATACCCAAGAAAAAATATTCATTCTACTATGAAAATGTCTTTCCATTATCACTGATCACTGAAGAAAATGGTAACTGTCTTCCTCTGGGCTTTACAATAAAACTTGGTATACCGATATGCATGGAAGGAAGATTGCCAAAACTAGTAAGCCACCACTTTCACTATGATCACACTTGGTTTTGTATTATCAAAGTAGCTACTTGCCTATGATATAAGTTAACTATTCTGAGTCCATTTAACGACTTACGCCAATGATGATGTATATGTACATGAAAACTGCACAATACTGTTTTGTGGATATCAATGACAGCATTAGCCAATCCCCAGAAGATAGATACACATGATCTTGTTTGCCTTTCCCTTTGTCTTACTTTTCTTAGTTGTCCCAAGCCACAAAGCTGAGGCGCAGTCATCTTGTCTATAGTTTAGTTGCAAATAACAAACATATAGTTAGTTATAGTTAGTAATGTCACCATATTCTAACTTAAACGACGGAAATAGCTTGTTTCGTCTTGAAGAAATGAGTCGGATATCTTATGACTTAGATAGTGTAACATCGGTATTAATATAGCCCTATAACTAACCCTAGTAGTATATATTTTCTCAACTCCATCCTCTGCATACCCTAACGGGACTAATATATTATTATAAGAATCGTACATACATAATAAAAAAAACTTGATGATATTGCCATATCTTAACTATGATCCTTTTCATTTACCTTCCGTCATTGCGTAGCAAATACAATACACCGCTTACAACATCCATCGAATTTGGCGGTACTTCCGCTAACATCCCATCATCAGTTACCGTCGATTGTTCTCGAGTTCTACTTCGATTGGCCTTCTTTGATGCCGCTGCTTTTGCCGTTGCTGCTTTCATAGACGGTGGTATAGGAACTGGCACTGGTGATTGAGTGATGACACGTGGCGTAGAAGCAGCAGAAGAAGCAATAACGGCAGATGGCCCGCCACTGTTACTAGAATATGCGCTAGATCTACCGAAAGATGTGTTATTCATGCCGGGTAATCTAGGAACAGGAATAGGTGTGGTAGAGACACGCGTGATCTTTGGTTTCGCGGCTGGCGTGCATGATCCAGAACAACTTCCAACAGCTGCCACAACAGAAGGTGAAGTATTAGCGACTGTGCCTGTGGTGGCCGCAGAATTCACGGTTGGTTTCAATGCCGTTGCAGCAAGATATTTGGCTGGAATAGGGACCGGCGATTGCTTAATCGGAGGAACATGACTAGCCTGGGATATACCAGCTGATTTAGACGCATTACTATTAGCATCAGTAGCAGTGCTAACAGATGAAGTCGGTTTGGGTCGTGTTGGCGCTGCCATTGTCATTGCCACCGGCACAGGAACTGGGGTCGATGATATCAACGAAGGCTGTATGGACCGTGCGCTAGACGACGTAGGAATAATAGATTTCGGGAAGGCACTGATTGACGATTGGCGGCGTATTTGCGGCGTATTCTGAGGAAGTGGACTCTGTTTGGGGAGAGAAGGGTTAAGCGACCCTTGTCCTTGGGATTGTATAGGAGGAACCTGACCCTGGCTTTGGCCATTATTACCCGAAACTTGGTTACTAAACGCCTGACGTTTGTGAGCTATAGGTTTTGTAGATGTAGACACAGGAGCAACAGCTATGGGCTTTTGTGATTGTGGTTGCTGGATGATAGAAGAATATCCAGATTGGGGTTGGGCCGGTTGGATGCCACTTCCATGGGCCGACCGAGCATATCCAGCAGGCAATATTGGTTGTTGTTGAGGGTTTGACTGGTGCTTTATCATTTGAAGACCGCCAGACAACTGTCCAGGGCCCCAAGGCATAAAAGACGATGTCGCTGATGGCTGTTGATACTGCTGGGGCGATGGTGCTAGCTGTGGCTGTAGCTGTAGCGGTGACTGGTGATGTTGCTGTTGATTAGGCTGAAGCTGGTATTGCTGGTGATATATTAGCTGTTGCTGAGGTTGATGATGGTGATACATTGGCTGAAATTGGCGTTGAGATAGCTTCGAGTTGTGATATTGGGGCCCGGGATGTCCGTATGGCGATGGAGACGGAGGAAGAAGATCATTGAAGGTAGGTTGTTCAGGTCTGAACTGTTGCGGCTGTGGCTGAGAAGCAATAAAGCATTGATTCTGAAGATTGTGGTGATGGTGCTGGCTCAACTGATGCGTGTAGCCGTTTATTTGCATTGGGGTTGAGATATAGGGTTGTTGTAACGGTTGTTCTGGCCCTGATTTTATGTAACCCTGAGGCGGGCCATGGACAAGACCAGGCCCGGCAATGCTCTGTGATTGCTGCTGCTGTTGTTGATGTGGCTGTAAAGATGTAGGAGGAGCAGCAGTAGGGCCAGGAGCTACTAGTGGCATTGCAAGAACCGGAGCTTGAGTAGCCGATAAGCCGTGAACGGGCGGCGGAACCGCCGTGACTCCGTTTGGCATAGGCATATACACCGGCTGACGCTTTGGCTTCGGGGGCTTTGGGGTCTTGGCTTTCGGTGCTTTGGGAACCGATGCCAAGAAATCAGCCGCCATGTTTGGCCTTTGAACCTTAATATCATGTGTGTACTGTGCACGTGTATCTGTTGACTCATCGCCTAGGAAGAACCACAGATTCTTGTTATCTCCGACGATATCCACTGGCTTCTGGTTCGGGTTTTCCACATCATGATGTACCACAAACTCGCTCCATGTATAGCCTTCGATGAACTCCTCGTCACGTCGGGGAGCAGCGCCGTCTCCACGCACGACCTTGAGCGCATCACGTGCTTTTCGGGATCGGGGCATCGGCACTGCGCTTGCCGACGCCTTAGGTAAGTGGTAGTCGGATGGATCAGCTAGAACCAACCACTTCCACTGCACTTCCAGAGTCTCTTTGTTGGGGATAGACTCGACCACCAGCATCTCCTCGTCATAGTGGTTCTCGAGAACAACACCGGCAAAGACATCCTTGGTGTTGAACTGCAGCTGGCAGATATCTCCTGGCACCAGACCTGCCGCTGTCTTGACCATACGCGCGCTATTCTCAAGGTCGTATCCGGTGAGGTTCCGGGCTCGTCGTACACGGTGGAAGCGACAGCTAAACTGAAACGCCTCGCCGCAATACTCGGTCCCGTCCGGTCCAAACACAGGAATCTGGCCTTCCTCCACAAAGGCACCGCTGGCAGCCGCACATGACGCATGATAGACACGACTGCAGTTGTGTTGCGAGCATTGGATGCACGCGCCACGCTTAGAGTGGCAGAAGAGACACTTGAGGTCGTGTCGGGACTTTGTGACGGCATCCACGCCGCATACTATCTCGCTGCCATCCTCTGCCTCGTCAAGGTAGGTTTCAGGTAAGTAGCGAGCGCACATACGATGTGCCGTGCGACCGTCGTCGGTGGGAAGAACCTCCAGCGACCGGATGTCGTTGGGGCAAAGACAGCAGATGGGTTCGATACGCGAAGACTTAGTCTTGACCTGCACCCGCATCTTCTTGACCTTCTTCTTTGGCCGAGCATCGCCATCTGCCGTCTTGGACGACTTTTTGCGTTTCTTGGACCCTGCCTTGCCATTACTCGAGTCTGCCGGTGAAGGAATGCCATGAGTGTGCTCGTCGTCATCGTCATCGTCTTCGTCGTCATCGACTTCTACTTCGATGTACTCGTACTCTTCCTCCTCTTCTAGGTCGCCACGAAGCTTGCGCTCGATCTCGTACACGTCGACCCAGACACTGTCCTGCGCCTCGGCACATTCGCACCGCTTGGCAATCTTACCCATCGGCAACCAAGTGTCCAGAGCAAAGTTGACAGCCTCAGCACAGTTGTAGCCCAGGTTGTACCCGGAGTGGTAACCATATGGATACGTCACCACGAATTCGCCTGGGTACGAAACTACCCTGTTCACGGTGATGTTGAAGTGGTTCTTGAGATGCTGCGGAGAGATGAGGAAGCCCTTATGGCGCAGGAACTGGTCGCAGGCCTTGGCTTCTTGGGGCCAGATCGTCTTCATAGCAGCTTCGAAGCGACGTGCGTCAGCCTGAGAGATGCTGTACCACTGCTTTGGAGCGCCAAAATGGAGATAGTTGATGCTGTACAGATCTACATCTTCCAGATGCCAGGCAAACGTAGCCTTCCACATGCCAAGATACAGGTACGCAGTGTTGACACCGGGCACCTTTGTCCCGAGCACATCAAGTAGATTAGGTAGCTTATTGAGGTTCCACTGGTCCGTTTCCTCATGGAAGAGCGTTCCCATCAGATCGGCGCCATAGAGTGGTTGCGCATATGTGAGCGTCTTCCAGTATATGCGCTCGAGTTCCTCACACCGCTCAGGCGTAAACTCTGATACGTCCATGTGATAGTCGAAGTCCTTGAAGGCCTCCTCGTCGATTTTCGCTGAGCCCTCGCGCTTGCTGAACTTGCGCCGTGCAGAAGTTGACTGCATCTTTTCCTCTTTTGGTGTTTTTTCGATCTTGACAGCTCCCATACGACCTCCTCGCCTTTCTGGCACGACACTCGAGCTTGCGTTTGTGGCTGTCTCATCTTCGATGGACGCTATGACTTCATCTTCTTCGTCTTTGGACGAAACAGGTGTCATGGGCCTACTTTCGTCTTCGTCATTCTCGGTCTTGCCGCTGGAGCGAGTGCTCCTCCGTGGGGGCCGGCCGCGCTTTTTGCCCGTAGACGCTCCGCTAGAAGGCGCCGACGATGAGGCCTTCTTGGTCGATTTCGGAGCCGGCGGTGGTCGTGGCTTGTCGGCGTTTGCTCTGCGCTCGCCACGACGAGCCGGTGGCTGATGCTCGCTCTGGTCGCAAAGAGCACGCCACTGGGGAACGTTATATAGGCGGCCGTGGACAAAATTCACTTGGCGGTAGGTGCCGGAAGAGCCCATGATATCTTGCTTGATCGGATTGCGGACGCGCACTTGCTTCACAAGGTCGTCGATTGGCGGAAGCGAGTCTTTCCATTCTGCAGGTGGTATGATCTTGATGATTCCTGACGTCATTCCATATTGGTCGACCGTCTCCATCTATGCATGCAGTAAACCAAGCCAAAAAAAGGCACATAAAGTCAGTAAGCGACGTCACTCAGGGCGGATTATTTAACATAAGGTTTGTTAATGTTCCAACGAGAAAATCCGCCGGAAAAAGATATAGCGAGAGAGAACACGAGAAAAGGCGGACGTACAAATTTCTTGAAATCTTTGAATTGGTGTATTGTCGGCCGGAAAATGGGAACCTTGCCGGACCACTCAGCCGGAAGAACCTCGCCAATGTCATCTTCGGCGGTATCTTCGAGGATATCTCCTGGGACAGTTTCTGGAGCGGTATTTAGTGTGCTGTCTATGTCGGCTGCCGTAGAAATCGACTCTGGGTTGGCATCGGCACTAGTATAGGAACTGCCACTGTTGCCCTCCTCGCTATTGCCGGTGTTGTTTTGGCTGCTGTTGTTTACTTTTGGACTGGTAGCGCCGGCCTCGAATGATTCGTCGCAATCGCTCAACTCGGATTCATTATCGTCGTTGTCGGCAGCGCATACGGATACGATGTGATCGAAAGTGCTCGAGCTCTCGGTTCGTGGGTCGGCTAATGTAGTGCCGATGCTTTCGGGCATTGCTGTTATTGGTGTCGAGCTGGGATCTTGCGGCTGCTGTTGCTGTTGCTGTTGGCTGCTATTGCTCTGGCCCATAGTGCTCTCGGGGCCTGGTTGTGACTTTGAAGATGTCTCTATGGCGAGCTGTGGCAGGGCTTGTGATGACAACGGTGACGATGAAGAGGCCTGTTGTCGGGCTATGATTGGCGCATCGAGCGATGGCGGAATCGCAGTTGCGGTGGCCATGGTCGTCCAGTCCGTCTGACTGCCCGCTTGTCTACTAGTCGGTCTTCAAGCGGCGGATCGGCGGATTAAAAAAGTCGGGCTTATGCAACCAAAGTCAGAGCCGCGTGTTGTGCTCTTATCCTCTACTCGTCTGTTCCGCTGCTCTACTATACTCTTTTCTTCTGCTTTCAGCTACTATCTGGTGCTGTTGATGTTGATTGGTGATGCAGTCGGCCCAGTATTTGGAGCTGACGTCGCAAGGAATCGACGAATTAACGAATCAAAAAAATCAATCGCCTTGACCAGTTAGTGGATGCTAGTTTTCTTCTTTATGGACGGACAAGATTTGTTTGACTAGCAGGCTTGCTCTGATCCAAAAAAAAAAAATCATTAATGTTGATAAATCATATGATGATATCGTCTAGAGAGATGGCCTATAGATAGAGTCAGGTTGGCGAAAAAAGGACATGCGTGCGAAGGACTCGATTTAACGCTCTAATTAGCGTCATCAGCATAAAAATAAATTAAAATAATCTTTTGTCCTTGGTTTGCAGTGGAATGAGTTGATAGAAGTCTTGCTGGGCGCAAAATCGACGGAGAATTCTTTTGGTGACGATGTTAGGTTTGGAAGGAAAGATTGAATGACCCGAGAAACGCTGTAGGCTTAGGCTTCAGACTCCATTCAGGCTTGTGTTTCAGCGGTCTTGTCCTGGGCAAGATTACAGCCAAGATAACAAGCCGCCTAAAACTAGATAGTGTACCAAAATATAGTGCAAAAACAGGCCCTAAAAGATACATGCTACTGATATGAGCTGACTCGCTCAGACAGAACAATCCCGTAATGAGAAAGAAGAAGAAACCCATTGTTATGTAAACATGGCTTCATCTTCCGCCATGTTCTTCTGTTCGAGCGTCATAAGATTTATTGACAAGGGAAAAGATATGTACATGGCCCCAAAGCCCGCCTAGAAGGAACACTTGATCAGGCTAGTAGAGTCTGTAACAGCAGCGATCTACAGAGGGACTCGTTAGGGCCTTTTTAGCGCCCTAGAGCCTATCTGAGCGCCGTGTTTTTTTCTTGTTTTTTTCTTTTTACGTACCATCAAACCGTCTATAGTAGCACTACTATATAGGCTATCAGTTTACTCTGATATCCTATAATTATAGAGAGACATGAACCACCACCAAAATTGGGTTGAAAAATTTCACGTGTTAAGGAACAAACCATCATCAGACAGATGTTGTCTATATTTCCTTTTTTATTCCTTCTCAGTCTGTAGTGCCACACTTGGCTTTTGCCAATTTCAGATTTCTATAGTTTTCTAAGATTCTTAGATCAAGTCGAGAAAAATATGCGATAATCAAAGCACAGCCAACCAAAGTTTACAGAACAAGAATTGAGGATGCGATTTCAGCCGTTTTCTTACATTTTTCGCTCTTTCTGGAGTTAAGACCGTAAGTAACCAGAGACCAACTTCTCCGCTTTAGTAAATCGTTCGATAGTGAGCAGATAAAGGAAGAAGAAAAAAAAAGCCAGAGCTTGTAGCAGGCTATACACGCATTCAGCAAAATATCGCGTATACATGTACTATTTATTTTGGACTCGAAAACATTAAGTGGGTCTTTCTAAGAAACCAAGTTCATTTATATATGACAAAATCAAAGCTCCTGCCCTGGCAAGTTTTAGCTTACCGGGAATAGCCCAACCACAGCCCTTTTTTCCTTCCAGCTTCTTTTACTGGAGCTCTCAAAGCGGCAGGCGACCGCGAACAAAACCACCTACTGATTGATAAGAAAACAATCGAGTTTTTATCCATCTCTATTTTTCCATAGTCACGTGCATATATTATTCTGAACCTGTAGATGAATCGTAAAAAGTATCGTGAGCCTGGCAGCTGACTTTATGTTTGTTTCGCTGATTTTCATCAATCATGACTACTGCAGGTCCAACAATCCAGATTGTTCTATTCTACACGGTGACGACTTCTAGAACACCAAAGCCCTTTTTTTCATAGACTTCGCATTAGTTTACATTTCTCCATGTCTCTCTGTCAAGTTTATCAGATCAAAGCCTGGCTTTCCTCAGTTCTTGTCATATGTGATAAATGGGGCGAATCCCGCCAGGGGTTCACTACCGCCGACTTCCTTTTGATCTTTTATGTGGCGACATAAACAACTTGCTGTATCTTGGCTTAACCAGGCTCATCAATATGATACATAGTTCGTTATAGTCATCTGCCCGGCTATTATACCGGTCGGTCCCTGAGACAGAACCTGTCACTCAGTTGCAGTGCATCCTATCAGCACGAAGTCACGTATGTAGGTTCATAGGGTGTGTGTGTGTGTGTGTGCTCTATCAACCCAAGCCTGGACCAATACTTCCACCGTGCTTAGTTAATTCCGATCACATGTGTAAGCTACAGTTTACTATGTGAGTGGCACTTAAGCATGTGAACGCACTCCTATTAATAGATATAGAGCAACACCTTACATCGAGATAACGACTAGAAACATATCAGTCTCTACCAACGTACGCAAAAAAAAATTGCTCAACTTTATGATGGACAGTTAGAGTATTACTATAGTATATATACACATTGCTTCAGATTCTACCGTCTAGCCAGAGCTACAAGCTGGACAATCGGTGATTCGTAAAGACCCAAACCCACAAGCTCGAATAGCAGCGGAACTGTCCATGAACTCAGCCATCCAACGCCTAGTGAATCAGTTAGTTAGCGTTTGATTATCTTTTAATGACAGCGAATTATGAATCGATGAAATCTTACCTGTATAGACGACCAGCTTGGTGACTACCTCAACATCATATCTTACACGGGGCTTAATGAGTCTTAAAAATACCTCGCGATCGCTGATCTCGTCCTCATGCAGATCTGAAGCTGCATCTGAAAGTACATCAACAGTCGACATGAACTCAGAGCCTGAAGTAACCGCCGTAGTCTTATCGTCAGACACATCATCATTCTTTTCAGCTTCACGGCGAAGATCCATCGCGCTCGCCTTGCTACGCAGGCTACCATTGCTACCGATGCTTTCTCGTCGTCTACGCTCCCGATACGCTATAGTTTCGTACGCATCAGCAGCGCTTTGTGGTCCAATGGAGACTGCACGGCCACGAGTTGGGTGGCGGATGCTTGAGACCACACCGGTGATATCAGACACGCGGGGAAAAACAGTATCAAACTCGGCACCACCCGGTACATACTTGTATTGAGTAGCAGAAGTGAAGAACCGGCGAGGTAAAATTAGGCCCGCGCCCTCGATTAATCGGAAAAGGTGCGGCAGCAAACGAAGCATTGCGGGCTTGGTGACTTCACGCCAAACCAGAATCACCATGACACCAAATACAAGACGGGCAATGGTGATAGGCCATCCCAAGGCAGCAATAGCAAGGAACGAGTCAGATAGGTGGATAGGTGCTCGCAGATCGAAGCCAGCACGACCGTAGCACCAGGTACCAAACTCTAAACCAATCACAACACCAGCAAACGAGACACTGTCGTCGAAACACGGGCAATCATCGGCAGGCTCGGGGTGCACTCTGACCATTGCGATGACGATCAGGGTCGTGATAGCGGGCGCCAGCCACGAACTATGGTACATATATTGGTCCAGAGCCGGGCCATAGCTAAACTCAACCCAGCCAATGACGGCGCCCAGTAACGAGCCGCAAATGACATCCAAGAAACCATGCATACCGCAGTACAGACGACCGACAACAATCGATGCCGCGTAGAAATAGCACAGGAACTCCAAGCCGAGCTTTGTAGAGGCCGAGAAGGTATTACTCGGGTCCCAAAGCATCAACAGACTATACACAGCTACGGATACAGCGTTCGTGCTATGCGTAGACGGAAAGCCATACTCCAAAGCCGCACTTCCCGACATAGTGATACGATGTAACGGCGGCGATAGCGGCCGTGGCAGCGACAGCATATCCTTGACAAAGCCAGAGAAGAAGACGCCACTAGCCAGAATATGCACGAGGCCCTTACCGAAGGCCTCAAAGCCGCACCAGAAAAGCACGGGCAAGCCTATCATGAAGCATGTATGTGTGCCCAAGTTAGCCGTGATGGCAAAGTAACTATCAAGGAGTGGCGAGCGTGCCCATTGTTGGAAGGCGGCAAGGTACGGTGTTTCCCAGCGGACGAGAGGGATCAGCTTCTGGCGCATCGAGTAGCGCCATCGTGGAAGCGCTTTCTTATCTATAAAGGGCCGTCAATTGGAAGAGAATTAGCCGAACAATGTAGCTCGCTTGGCAATCTTGGGACAGCCATGAATTATGCAGAGAGGCTCACAATGGTCTTGACTACGCAGGCCCGCATCAATAACGCCAGGTTTGGACTGCGGCGGGGTGTCAGAAGCTCGAGCCTCGACGCCGGTAGTCATGATCGATGGCGTTATCGATACTGAGGGACAAGATATATTGGAGGTAGGTTTTGTGTTTGTCTAGCGTCAGAAGGATCGACTCCGTCCTGAAACAAAAAGCCCTTGGAATATATCGAGAGTGACGATAGCGGCGGCGATATCAACGTCGAAATCGAGATCGGAACGACTGGGCGAGAAGAAAATATTGTCTAGTTTGCTAAGGTCGAGATGGCACTGGTCAATGAAGCTCTAATGGCCACTAACGATTATTGGCCGACTAGCTAATAGAAGGCCGGAAGTTAAGAACGCCCGATAGAATATTCCTCGGTTCTGATTAAATCAATAAAAAATGCATCGTTGTTGACTCTAGAAATATCAATGCCAAAGGCAATCCAAAAAAATGATAATCAGCATTTGTGCTTCAAGATTCTCGATGACGCAAAAGCGCACGCTGTTCACTTTGAATCGCCAAGATTAGTACTTTTTTCTCGCTCAGTTGTTTCGTTCCCTGGCTTATATTAAATTGATGAGGGGACCCATTCTTTCTTTCTAACCCCCTGTTATTTCACTAATTAGGGCTCTACGAATATATATAAAATGGTCAGGGGCACCAAAGTAGACGGCTTTAAAAATGAAAAACACTTGATTTTTTCTTCCATTTTTCACAAAGTGACAATGCACTTAACACAGTAACAATTACATAAAAAATCTTGGTTGGAATATTAGGGGATCTAGTTAAGGTTGCTTGTTGGTGGAAATATAAAATAATAATAAAATTTAAATAAAAAAAACAAGACCAAATTATTTCCACAGGACCACTAGCAATGCTACCAATCTATAGTTGATGCTGCATATAGCACTATTGATCGCCGCTTGTATCGTTCTGGATGGCTCGTTCCGAAGCTTATCGTGTATGTCTAACATTAGACGTACCGATATTTATAGTATCTTGAAGAGGAAATGATGCCGTGTTAGTTTTTCCATACCAATATAGATTAGTCTCTTCTTGAATGTCCCATATGCATCACCTAATAGATCCGATGCCCTGCCATCGTCGAGATATAAGTCATGTTAATTAGGGTTTATACAAACCCACATGCAAAATTAAGCCCCTCCATATGTACGACTTTCGTAAATTATAAGCTTATCATCACCTTCAATCTCCAGCAGAATTTTTTTTTTTCGATACATACACTTATAATGATCTCATTAGCCGGGAAACATGCCGTAGTTACCGGCGGTACCGGTGCCATCGGCTTCGCCATTGCTAAAAGTCTTATTACTGCCGGTGCGAACATCACACTTTTAGGTCGTCGTGAAGCCGCTCTAAGCGAAGCCATTTCCAAGCTATACGTCGATTCAACTTCGCCTAGCCAGCTTAAGTACACCGTCGTGGATATCGGAAAGAGTGCCGAGCTCAAAGACGCTGCTAATCAAATCACGACTGTATGTTGAGGAACTTAACCTATACATAAGACTATCACTACAGCTCATTTTAATGCTAACTCGTCTTGGATATATCTTAAGAATTCAGCCGTGAATATATTAATCAATTCCGCTGGGATATCGCAGAATAAGCTGATACAGCGGTTACCAGAAGAAGAAATGATGGATCTAGTCAACACTAATCTCGTCGGCACGATGTTGGCTTGCAAATACTTCTCAAGGTCACTATCCAAGTCATCGACTGAGGGAGATTGTTAGTCCTATTCCATACCATGATAGCCCATATTCATGTCGTGCTAACCTACCGCAGCCTGTATTGTCAATATATCAAGCTTGCTTGCTCTCCTTGGAGGTAGAGGCGCCTCTGTCTATGCTGCATCCAAAGCTGGTGTTCTTGGTAGGGTTTCTATTATCAATAAAGATAATCAATTGTACGACGGTAAACTAATTTGCTTTAGGCTATACACGCTCACTTTCCGCTGAGCTTGGCCCACAGGGCATAAGAGTCAACGCGCTTGTTCCAGGATATATAGAGAGTAACATGGTATCTGGTAAGTCCTGTAAAAACACAATGACAACATCAGATAAAATTGAGCATGCTTGATATTCGTATTATCATATTTATCATCAACGCCCTTAAACCGATACTGGTTATCTAGCCAGACTTTCTACCCAGAAAGGTGTAGCATACAAACAAAACAAATATGGCCAATATCAAAGAGGGCGCATAATGACTATGATAATGAACATGGTGGCTATCATAGACCTGTAAAGATAACTAACGACCCGTTAGATATCTTTACGGAAAAGACAAAATCCCTTATTCAAAACATCCCGTTGCGTCGCCTAGGCACAGTAGACGAGACTGCCCATGCTGCCTTGTTCTTGGTACAGAACAGATACGCCAACAACTGTGTCCTCAATCTTGATGGCGGTTTAAGTGCTGGTATGGTGTAATCAAAGCAAGAAGGAAGAAAGAAAGAAAATAGTACAGTTGACACAATCTTGGCTTTTTGGAAAATATTAATCGATCAAGATGATGCCGTCATCTTCAATCATTTGCACTCCTGTCGCATCCACAACCTCGACGTCGGCACCTTTAGAATTAGCTGTCTTGGCCTTCTTGGGCTCGGTGACCTCGACAAGGTCGTCGTCATCGGCATGTGGTCGTTTCAATCCATTACCGCCGCTGCCCGATGCCACTACAATATCGTCGTCATCGGTTGAGTCTTTCTTGGGTACAGGCTTGGTAGCGAGCGGGATCGTAGGGAGCTCGTCATCAAATGCTTGAATAGATTCTACCTGTCCTTCCTTACTTTGCTGGATATTGACAAGAATGTTGACTAGGATGTCTTCATCATCCTCATCAATGACGGCCAGGAAAGAATCTATACCAATACCTGTTATTGTTTAGTTGGAGCCGTACATTATACATAATTCTCAGGATGGTTTTTCGAGTATATAGACTTACCAAGATCTGCCAACTTTTTGGGAAGATTTGTATCTTCATCTACATCATACAACGGGCCAACGTCATTACTAACAACAATGTCCTTCTCTCCATACCCAAGCTTGTTTCTTAGGAAATCAACAAGGTCCGAAAGCGTAGTTTTCGATAGGTCAACACTGAGCATAACATAAGTCGGGCCACAAACTGCACACTCTGGGTTGGGCAGCCGCGATTTGTCTGGCGCTAGGAGTCTATTTGGCGCAAAGGGCGTCAAGTACACCTCCTTGACTTTGTCATATTCGCCCTGGAGCACTTTATACGCTTGAATAACACAGAGACCGGCCGATATGGCATTAGTGGTAGCGATGGCGGGGATGATATTGCCGGCCATTTGCTTGATATCGAAGCGTGACTTTAAGCCGATACCAAAGATGTGAGCTCTCATGTTGGCAGCAGCAGCAACAAAATCGAGCGTATCCTCATCATCTTTGTCAAAGGTTATGCATGGAGGTTCATTTGGAGACTGCTCGCGCATGTTGAGCACTCGGTTGCCTAATCTTTCAATACTATCGATAAAAACAGCCAAGTTCTCAGCAATGTTCCATTCAGCTTGCCCCTTCTTTAAAACTTCTGGAAGATTTATAGATTTCGATATTTGATATATATCATCGTATGACAATGGAATTGGCGCCCGTTTATTCTTCCACATGTCTTCAACGGAGAGGAGTCGTTCGATATCCGTGTTAAAGACTTTAGTAAAAAGCTTTTCCGCAAACTCCTGTGTACCGACTGAGTTTCGAATATCTTTTAGAGCCTGCGACTCCTTGCGCAGCTCCTGGATCTCTTTGGCGTTATCGGAATCAGTTGAGTGATCAAACGCTGATTCATCTTCGCTAACACCGAACATCTCATTAAGCAGGTAACTCTTTGCCCACACAATACAGTGGATGGGCTGGCTTGGCGTGCTACGAATGGTACATACAGGAAAGGTCTTGGGAGTCTCCTTTGGTGTACAGTCGTAACAAGCCGTGACGCCCTTTTTAATGACCTGGACTTGGCCGTTGAAGCCTGTAGTACCACTCTCGACCAGCGGGATATCGGCCGTTAAGCACATCTTGTTGACATGTCGACGAGCTTCAAGATTGTCGAGGGCATTAAAAACGAGTGTGAATTGCTTGAACCATTTGAGACTAAACTCAGCATCCTTGATATTGGCATGGTGTGCAGTGATTTTGACATAGGGATTGAATCGTTGCGCAACCTCCTTGGCAACGAGAGCCTTGGACTTTTTGATATGTTCGTGCCGGAAGAGAAACTGGCGGTTTAGGTTCGAGAGGTCGATAGTATCTAGATCAACGATGTGGATGTCGCCAAAGCCACTTAAGACGAGGTTCTTGAGAAGTTCGCAGCCAATACCTCCGGCACCAACCATCAAAACTCGAGACTATAGATGACGATACCATTGTTAGCTACGTTATATGTTTACAAGCGGGTTCTCGATGCGTAGTTTGCGCAAGCAACTAAGAAGCTATGACGGAAGTATTGCGCAACGATAGCAATTTGGCCGGCGGCAAAACGGAGCGCGTCGCGAAGCAGCCGTTTGAATATGGAGACTAACTACGCACTGTCTTGATCTTGTGATGGAGGATAATGCCGATTGCATCTTTATGCTGTTGCTCGCGCAAGACGGAGATCGGCTGGCTGTTGGTGGTTAGGGTTGACGTCTCAGCGGCTTCAATATCAGCTGCTGGTGGTGCAGGCGTCAAGCCAGCTTCCGTTGGCGCATGGGATCCTTCCATGGCTCAACCCGATGTAATGATGCGTCGCAAAGAGCCTGTTTTTTTATTGGTGAAGGGCAGACGATCTGACACAAAGCGGTATATGATGTGTTGATAGAAAATAAAGCGTCGAAGAAGACGATGATTTTGATAGCGATATCGATGACGATGACGCTGTTAAGTGCGGCTGTGCTTCGATTTACAAAACACCGGGCTGCGAGTTGATGAACTGTTCGAGTTAGAGGAAGATTTCGCAGCTCCTAGCTCTGTAAGACTACACAAGCTAGGTATCGTTACGCGCCACATTCTTGGTTGCGCCACTCATATACGCCACACTCGCTTGGCATAGACACCATAATTTTGACGTACGATGCCGACACTTCACATCATTATATTAGTATGCTAAATATCGATTTCTTGTTGATTAGCTCGTGGGCATATTATTGTATTGCCTGTTAAAATGCTATGATGGTCATCGGTAGTAAATTGTTTGCCGCCTCTCTTGTTTTGCTCAATAGAGTCTAAATGCTGGCCTAGCATTGTGATATACAGATATATAGTACACAAGTACGATTCTGAGGCCACTATATGAACCGCATTGCATGTCCCCTCTCTGGTTTGGAAGCGCATTGCTGCGCTCGTTATTCGTCATATAATGTACAGTTCTAGTTATTCCTCGAGTTCGTTTATTCGACGCCACTCCCGTAGTTGGTTGATTCACTGCTTGAACACTCCGGACGGGTTATCCTCCTTCCAGATTTCGTTTATCCCTATATATCCAGTTAGCAATAGGCCAAATTATCTTGAAGCATTGTGACGCTGCTACACTTACGCTTCATGCAGTGAGGGCACAAGCGATGCATGCGCTTGGTGTTTCCACATCCAGGACAGGTGCACAGGGAGTTGGTGTCCTCAAGTGCCTTTCCAGCCATCTGTCTATGTCTCTTCTTCATGTGCGAAGTCTTCTTCTTTGGTACAGCCTTCAGGATACCCTCCCAGATATCCTGAAGTGATGGTAGTCGAATACCGATACCCGACAAGGGAATTGCTATTGAGGACAAGAATGGCATGGTCATGTTGACAGTGTGCGAGTGGATTCTGGCCCAAAATGAAGAGAAAAAGGAAGCAGTTGACAGACGGGGGACGATAGTCGAGGCCATGGAGGCCATGCGAACTTGGCTGACGGCCATGTTGAGCGACGTGATCACCGTATTGTCAAGACAGGATATGGAGGAAATGAGGGGTCGCAGAATGCTTTTTCGCGGGTAGTAGGGCCAACTGGGCTCGTCTTATGTCGTCGACGGTATAGTAAGTACTATAGGAAGTGTTCCCAGCTTATGGCATATAGCTTCTGGAACTATCGTCGTCCCGCAAAGTGGGATCAAGCCTGCGACCGACTCTGTTTTTCTTGATTTCATCACGAAAGCGTTGCTCGCCATGAGGATCTGCAGGCCCGCTTTTGCGGCGACACTTTAGCCCCAGCCAGTAGAGAAAATTGAAGCCAATATTCTCTGTACTCTGGTCACGTGTGAAAGCCACCAATGGTAGCCTATCCAATCACGGTTAGCTGGGTGCACAGACGGTCTCGCACCAATTAGGCTAGCGTAAACCCCTTCGTTTCCCCTTTCGCGGGCTCTACAAAGTGAGATGAAAGTCAAGTCAGGAACCAGGGAGCTTCCTCAAAGCTCCTAAGCTAGCAACTAGAGCAACTAAAGAAACGAAACTAAAGTAACTAGTGGCCATTGAAGAGACCCCTGTAAGTTCAGTCTGCCATGTTGCAATACCAATGAGAAGCTTTGCTACTAGCAAATACTCAAGGATGGGTAGTGGATAGATAGTGAACAGTGATTCGGGAGCAATGAACAATCGCAATTCTAGGGCAATTTGGACCCTGGACGAGGCAAGCTCGCGACCCATTCACCCTCTTCTGTAGTTGTGATATCTATTCTGTCCACGATAACGGCAGCAAAGATTATAGCATGCAGTTACGCGCTGTGGTGACACCATGTACTCCGCTAGCAGCCAGAGTATCAACAACAACAACAACAACAACAACAATAGTAATAACAAAGTGCAATAGATCCAGAGTGGTCAATGCAGCCACTGTAGCGATTAGAAGCGTCCCAGTATAAAATGCGCATAAAATACAAATAATACAGAAAGTCGGTCCCTGTGGTTGCTGATCCAGAAAGAAAGACTTGTTTTCCTGCCCTGTTGTTTCCTTCCATTTTGGTCGCTGTGTCCAAACATAACAGAAAGAACCTAGCAAGCAGCCCTCTCCTTGGTTCTAGTTCTAATTCAATCTCAAGCCTTCTTCTCCTGTTTTCCTCTTCTCCTTCTTTCTTCTTCTCTTTTCCTTCTCTTCCTCGTCCACTTGCGATCGGCCTCGTTATCTATCTGTTGCGTGGTTTACTTAATCATTGTCACGCCGTTGCATCAAGAAAGCACACCTGGATCCAATCTCTCGTGTTCTTGCATTCCTCACTCGTTTTCTGCCATATATTTTTCTTTGCGATACCCCCTTTTACGCCACGCCACCAACTTTTCCTCCATACTAATTAATCCCACTCCTCAACACAGCCAACTTCACGTTGACAACAACTCCAGAAAAAACTTCGTGAACTATCACAACATCGGCTTCCGTCACAATGGCCGCTACTATCTATCCCAACAGCCACGTCGGTTTCGACAGCATCACTTCTCAGATCGAGAAGAAGCTGATCAAGCGCGGTTTCCAGTTCAATGTCATCTGCGTCGGTACGTTTATTTCTCCCTCCTGTGTCCCCCCCCCCATTCACCGTCTACTCTGGACCTCCGAAATACTGACACATTCTGTCCTTCCAGGTCAAACCGGTCTCGGAAAGTCGACTCTGGTCAACACCATGTTCGCCTCGCACCTTATTGATTCCAAGGGTCGCATGCTCCCCGACGAGCCTATCCGTTCGACCACTGAGATCAACGCCGTCTCACACATTGTCGAGGAGAACGGTGTGCGCCTACGCCTCAACATTGTCGATACTCCTGGCTATGGAGATATCATTAACAACGATCGCTGCTGGGATCCCATTGTCAAGTACATCAAGGATCAGCACTCTGCCTACCTACGCAAAGAGCTCACTGCTCAGCGTGAACGCTACATCCAGGACACCCGCATCCACTGCTGCCTGTTCTTCATCCAGCCTTCCGGTCACACCCTCAAGCCTCTGGACATTGTCGTCCTGAAGAAGCTGTCGGATGTCGTCAACGTTGTTCCCGTCATTGCCAAGGCCGATACCCTGACTCTGGAAGAGCGTCAGGTCTTCAAGCAGCGCATCAAGGAGGAGTTTGCTTTCCACAACCTAAAGATGTACCCTTACGACAACGAGGAGTTCGATGAGGAAGAGAAGGCCATGAACACTCAGATCAAGGTAAGCTATTTTAGCATATATACTCAAACGCCATACGTCAAGCCCCATGTCCTCCATCACATGCTAACAAGATTACCTCAGGATCTTATTCCCTTTGCTGTCGTCGGCTCCGAGAAGTCCATTATCGTCAATGGCAAGCAGGTTCGCGGTCGCCAAAACCGCTGGGGTGTCATCAACGTTGAAGATGAGAACCATTGCGAGTTTGTGTACCTGCGCAACTTCCTGCTCCGGACACACCTGCAGGATCTCATCGAGACTACTTCTCAGATCCACTACGAGACTTTCCGTGCCAAGCAGCTGCTGGCTCTGAAGGAGAGCAATGCCCAGGGAAGTCGGCCCATCAGCCCTGCTGCTGACCGTGAGTTGAGCCGTAACTCTCAACGGCCCGCCGTTAACGGATACTAGAACGGATCCGTTTCGCGTGAGCCTATCTATGCGGTTTGATTTGGAGCAGTTCTAGAAGTTTAGGGCGCTTTGGTTTCTATTTTCATTGAGTGTTGTTTATCTGCAGCGTTTTTCTATGTTTCTATTCTCTCTTGGTACTAGTCTACAGAGGCAAATTCAACACCATCCGACAACGAACACCAGGTAGGGCTTTGTTTCTTATATCAAGACATTCGAATCCTGGCTGTTCCTTGATATCTCTTGCAAGTCTCTTTTTTCTCTTTCTCTTGTCATTTCTTCTCTTACTCTTATTTATTCCCAGTGGCCAAGTGATGGAGTCCGGACAAAACAGTACCTTGTCTAGATTTCCCCCATGTCCTGTTTCGAAGCTCTTCTACTCGCCAAACGCCGCAAACTCTCTTTTATTCACCTATCATCCAACTCACATGCACACACTCTCTCTATTCTTCTCGGTTTTTTTTCAGTACTTAAAACGCCACTTCTATGCCTTATACCTTTTTAGCTCTCATTATTCCTCTTATTCACTATTCCACGGATCACGTGGAGCTTTATTTATTGTTTAGTATGATGCAGGAGAAGTCTTGAGTCTTCCGTATGTTTAATCCAGGTTCATTGTCTTTTTATAAGTTCATCAATGATATGTTTCCTGAACTCTACATGTGCATGTTATCTCAATCATCGAATGACTATCGCAACTGACAATCGACTTTTTGGTTTATTTCAAAGGGCGATTTCACAAAATGATAGGGTTATGTACACAGGGTTACACACGTGATGCTCTGTTTTCGGAAACCAATTGTTGGTAGGAAGTAGTAGTTCCGGGAAATAGTAATGACTTGATTGTCAGTCTCCTTACTTTTTTTTCGTATTCTTTATTTCTCATGTCTTGTATCATCTTTGAAAGAGTTCAAACTTTAAAAAAAGAAAAGAAAACAAAAACCTTCATCTATATCAAATTATCACGATCACAGATCTTCTCTAAACTTTACGTTTGGACCCATCGCCAAGATCACGAACCCTTATCAACATAACCCTTGTATCCGAACTTATAAGATCAACTTTGTTTAACTAACTGAAGATCACGAGAACGGCGCAAAAATCAGACGAGATGACTCCTACGACCCGTAGTTCGATTCAACGAGACGATCGGGGAAAGCAAAAATTACAAACGATATTATCTTTTGCAAACAGGACTGCGAAGAATGCCCATAGTAAGCGACAATCTGTATCAATCAAGAAAGGAAATCTTGATGCCTATCATTCTTCATCTGGCTCCACACAAGAGAGTCTCGAGAGTGAAGAAAAACATCGTTTTTCTCAAGAGAATACCAACCTTGCTATCGGCAATGATGTCGATAGAGAAGAAGGAGCAGGAGGGGAAGATGTTAGTGCTAGCTTTGAACAAGATATCTTGGATGATGACGATCCAAGATCTCAGGAATACCGACTTGCTGGAAGTATGACTATGAATCAAATTTCTAGCTATTGGAGAACCATAGAAAGAGATAGTCTAGCTACTCGAGTTCACCAGGAAGAACTCGACACCAACGAGAAATTACTGAGATATTTCGATGCCAGTCTACAGTATGGAGTAAGTATATACATTTTAGAATGTATCGCAGTATACAGCGATTTCCAAAATCTGTCTACTGTTATATCGAGGTTAACCAAAAATTTTCTTCTCTAGCCGTGTATCGGAATCTCGCGCAAGAAGCGCTGGGAACGAGCTCATCGTCTTGGTCTTAACCCGCCCATCGAGACTTTAGCCGCAATAATTCACGAGGAAGCAAACGGGAACAAGGATATTCAGGATGCACAGATCGATATGCTTCTGAATCCACGCTTGCTCCCGTCATAAGATATCAGTGATAGGTTCTTTTTTACTTCTACTTCTTTTAAACACTTGAATAATATTTGAAATACGTTCCTGCTATTATATTTTGAATGATTATATTTGTCTATAGTGTTCCTTATTCTATTATTATTCAATTCCACATTAGTACCAAACACTTCGTGTACGATGGTGTGGCATAGTTTCCTTGCCAGCAGCTTCGATTGCCTTCATTGAATCATACAGATAGAAATCAATCAAGACAGCATTGATATCTGCTTCTGGATGATTCCGCTTGATCTCCCGTCGAATCAACTCGACACACCAGATACTGGCCGCACGAATCTGCATTTCATACTTTGTACGGCTCTCGATCACTTCTTTGCCCATTACCATGGCATATAGTGGTGGACTATACATGAGACAGCCCATGGTGCTCAAGATTTGTGGCACACGGTAGTCGGCGAACATGGTGAGTTTGTCAATGTCGTAGAAGGCACCGTATGAGGTACCGCCAAAGGCGGCCCAAACATCGGCTACGAGAATCTGCGCACGCTTGAGGAAACGAACAGGACGGCGCCGACCTGGCCAAGAAGCTTCGTCCCGAAAACACGGGAAACGGTCGCTAAGGGTGTTGACTAGACGAGCAGCCGATCCGTTTGCCGACTCAATGAGTTTCTCAAAGTTACACTCAAAGTCCTGGGGGGTCTGGATTAGCTTTCATGTAAAGAGCCGGATGAACAGAAAAGACGTTGATGCATGGGATATTACGTTGTCATCCCAATTCTGTAAGTTTCAAAGGATGAGAGATGAACTTACCTCATACATAACAGTACCAGCTTCGCGCAGAATATTGAGACGAGACGATAGAAGAGGATCTTCTTCATCTGTAGCGCTTCGAAAGATGTGTTTCATGACATCCAGTGTCAATTCATCCTCATTTTGCCAAAAATCCGAGCTGGTGATTGGAATATCTGCTCTCGTGGGATAAAGTGTTAGTCAACATTGATTGTTATCTCATCAGATGTGTTCCCAACAACAAACATACCTTCATCCAATGCCCTTTGCAAAGCAGCTACCAGTCCCCAATAGCCGGTCCATTTTTTCCCTTTATACTCGATACCGAAACGTTCCTCTTCAGATTTCTCACTCCAGAAGCAAAAGTTAAGCAGGTCCATTGTCACAATGAAAGCCAGTGTACTGTAATCCTTGGCCTTTGGGTGCAACTCGTTGTCTGTCCACGAGTCGGTCGAGAACTTCTTGGCCGTCATCTGCAGGTAAATAGACCCAGCGGCTTGCTTGGTCGACTGCATGTCGATAGAGACATCGATGCTGTCATTGTACACATACTCCGCGTCCTCTAGAACGTGCGTTTCAGGCTCGGCAGTCTCCTTTGGCTTGCCCTGGAAGCGCTGCCGCAGCAGTTCCAGAAGTTCAAGGTCAACTTCGTCATCTGACATAATTAAAGGCAGGTTCTTAGTTGAATGAACTGGCTGTGAAGATGTATCCTGTATGCGACGTTCAGAGGCCCAGTATAGACCAACGGCTACTTTATAAAGGCTTCGGTTGAGGAATACTCGGTGTAAAAGTGACCGAGTAGGTGGGGCTTTTTCTTGTTAGTTATCTTATTATTATCTTTTCGTAGGACCAGATGGACGAAAAGACAAGAAAATCACGATGGAACTTGGGTTTTGGTCGATGAAAAAAAGAAATAAGACAAAATGTTCCAATGGCCAACTTGAAGCTGAAGTCCCCCAATGGTCTTCGACTCAGGGTGAAGTGAAACAGGGTAGCTGCTCCTTTATGACATGTACATAGTAGTTAGCTGAGCTGGTTGCACTTGCTAAACGACTATCAGTTATCGCTTTGTACCAAAACTAAAGAATATATCGTAAACCCTAGAAACTTGGCTAACCCGCGTCGGCCCCACCAAAGTTAAGTAAGAGCTTCATCAGAACGAACGTCATCGCCTTTGGAAGCTTTGCAGGTCTTTCTCAACTACACAAATCATTGCAAGAGAATCGACAATGGTGAGCATCTATTCCAGTCAAGGTTAATCTTCGCGTACTAATCATATCATCTAGTCTAAACAATACTTGACAGCGCATTCAATCGATAATGGTGCGTCGACCTACCAAGTCACTACGACCCCTCCATCCAGCCCACCTCACACCCAAGAACTCTTCCCTCAAACTAACTACGTCCTTCCCTGATCAACAGCGCACAACGCAGACATATTTGGCATCGCAGTGACACCGCGAGCCATCCTCTCTATCAGTGGCGGTTCATCTCTTACTATACACGACTCGACCAAGCCCGACTTCCCACTCATCCAAACGATCCCAGGCGCGCATCCAACGGGCTGTCACCACATCTGCGCATCACGTGATGGGCGACTAGCTGCCAGCGTATCGTTCAGTGGTAACATCAAAGTATGGATGAGTGATGCGTCAACGGCGGCGGAGTGGCAATTATTGGCAGCGTTTTCAGTCACGACTGGTGAAAGCAATAGTGGTAATAGTGAGGATGCGGCTAAGACGACGACAGTGACTAAGGGTAGTGGTGTTTGGGCGGTGGCGTTGAGTGAGAATGGAGAACGTATGGCGGCGACTACAGTGGATAGCCGTGTGGTTGTATGGAAGGCAGTGAATGGCGAAATGGTGGTTGAACATGAGTTTGACGGCTTCAATGAGTCTTTTGGCACGAGTGTCGCCATCTCAGCTGATGGGAAATTGGTAGCCACTGGACACCAGAACGGGTCATCATATGTGTTCAACACACATACTGGCCGGTTGATATACTCTCTAACAAGTAGGTTTCCTACTACATCATCTTCCTATCAACTACGATGCTAACACCTCACGCCTACAGGTCTTGCTCGCCCTATCCGCGCCGTAGCATTTTCACCAGGAGCCACCCGACTTGCCACAGCCGGCGACTCCAACATAATCGCGATATACGACGTTGCCCACGGTGAACACATTGGAAATCTCAGTGGCCACGCAGCCTGGATCACATCCCTCGACTGGAACGACTCAGGTGAGTACCTTGCCAGTGCCTCACTCGACGGCCGCGTCAAGATCTGGAGCATCGATCGTCTGGACTGTGTAGCTACACATAGCGAGACGAATAAGCCCCTATGGGCCGTCCGGTGGCTGCCCAAGCTGGCACGTAATGAATTCTTCGTCGCGGGCGGCGCGAGTCGGAGTCTAACGTTTTACCGCGAAGCTACTGGTATCTAGATTACCAAATACCAAAAAAGAAGAGCCCACTTGCTTTCAATCATAAGTTACTACAAAAAAAAAAGAGGGGTGACGGAAAACATGAAAATATGTAGTGGAAAGCAAGGCGGTGCTCAGAAGTCAGGGAGGAGTTCACATTCACTAACTTGTACTTGCGGAATAACGAGGTCTATTGTTCTATCGTGTTTCTTTTTCCTCTTTAAAGACATTGAAGAAGGGAGGGTATTTCCGAGACAGTCGAAAGATCACATATCAATAAGTATTGTCTTGTGGAGAAGGAAAATAGAAGCTGGCAGTGATTTGATCATCAGGCGCATAGGAGTTTTATTTCTTAATTCGTTTTCAATGACTATTTATATCCATACAGTTACATGTATTGAAGAATATATATCTCTTGAAAATGAGCATTGACAATTACCAAAAGTAAATATAGAAGACAAAAATCTACATACTGGAATTGCTGGTCCTGATATTTTCCAAACCTCTCTTTTCTTATATCTTATATTCTGGGATAATATGTGCCTTCGTAATCATGAACTACATGTATTTTTCAGGTCTTCATTTTCGTGCAAGTAGAGTCACATAAAGCCCCAGTCCAAAGTCATCCAAGTTCCTAGGTCATGGAAGGTATCATTGAGAAGAGAGGAGGCAGTTAGGTAGCATTACAGGCAGCATACTTAATTCGAAAGTGTTTGGATGCTAAGCTAACATGTCCATTCTTCTGGGTGTATCTTAATGTTTAGAAATAAATTTACCACACGATACATATATCTGTATATATGAACATACATAGTTAAGCAAGAGTACACACTTAGAGCCTATGGGCCTTTTTTAGTGTTAAAAGGTAAGGATACCTACTTCTTTTCGAAATACTTACAATTATTGCTGTCCTTAATACAGTTCATACTACAGTACTACATAGTTCTTATATTCTATATTTTCCTACTTCATGATCTTGATCTTTGGAGCCAACGTTTATAGAAAGCCAAGAGTCACACCTACATTCTTTTTTATAAGATAGAGTATCCGCAAAAGCTAGTCGTTGATATTGGACTTTGACTACAACTCTTGAAAGGTCAAGAAAAATGAGTAATTGACAACAAGTGATAATAATAGCAAGAAGTAGCAAACAGTAAAATACATGAATGCAGATATGTAGAAGGAAATCAGGGTCTGGACGTATGAAGTAATATAGACCGAGCAAGATCATGTGGTACTTGATGGATGTCTAACTATTGATATTAGACTTGATTAGCCTTATACTTTTTGCCAGTTCCTAGTTGCAATGAAGACTGTGCAGATGGTAATGTAGACAAGTTAACTCTTTTACAGTACATACTCTCTCTGTCACCCTACAGTTTGTAGCAATAGACAAAATTATCAAGCAATATCACAGTAAGGTCAACGGCCAAGAATCATACCTATATTCCATAACTATACCTAAGTCATCTAGAAAACAGAGGTATAGTCTTTCAAGAACGTCAGTAGGTGCTTTTGATTGAAGAATATCTTCTCTTCGTGGCTATGCCGTTGCCTCTACATAGATACTAATACTGATTATTCTTCTATTTGCAGTCCATATACCTCCAATGGTAATGAACCTTCTTACACCCCTCTTCTGATTCATGAATAAATGAGCTAGATCTATCACAAAGTAATTGTTGATGGACAGAGAAGGTTTAGAGATGTTTTGGTAATATATAACAATGTATGTACACATATGTACACATATAGCTAAATGTTTTGACTTTGGTGAGTCAATGTACTCACTCTTACGGTAACAATTTTGCTTTAAAGTATTTGTTTTTTTTTCCTTGGGGTACCATGTTCCTTTTGCCTTTCCTCGTTTAGTTGTGACAAGGTTTCACCTTACACTGTTTTCGGCTGCGTCCTCACGTGAACGGGGTGCAACCATCTTTTTCATGAGAATATACTCTCAAGATATCTCCACTTCTATTTGACATGATCATGATTTACGGAGTACAGCGGCTGGGTTTTGTCATAGGATCAGGGCGCAGATTGGTATCTTGCAAGTGATCATCTGTTCTCATTGTATGCCCCTGATCATGACTATACTGTTAACTGTATCAACCGATGCTATTATATCATCAACAATCCCTTCTTTATTTCAACACTTGTGCAGGATTAGTATATCACATTAAATTCAAGTCGTTAAATATCAAGTACACATTCACACATCCTGAAATGAAGAGTTAGAGAGAAAAAAGAAAACTATTGTTGAAATCTAGATATCTTCACTTCTTGGCTCCTGATCTAGCACTAGTGCACTCACTGGAATATCAACTAATTATCTATCTATTTGTGGTTTGTATGTATATCTCCAATATAATGGAACTTTCAAAAGTATTTGATGGACCTTTCTCTTCTATGAAAGGTGAGAAGAGCACGACAGTAAGTAAGGTATAGACAAACGTGTTAGATTTATAAATAAGAATGCTGATATACCTGATTACATTAAACCATGAACTTGGCTTTTGCAATCGGGCCTGGCTTTCACTTTTCTATACTTAGCTGCACTGGCTACAGATATTAACGTTAGCTAAAGTGAGCCATTTCACCTTACTTATCAATATATGCCCTTTTGCTCTCACATAGTGCATATGGGCAGTCGCATTGTGAGCTTTACATAGTGAACATGAAGTACTATAGATGTTGATGAT
>LJZU01000487.1:0-13573 GCA_001513805.1 Davidsoniella virescens
CACCACACCTCAGGGATTCACACTCACAATCGGCGAGCAGCCCGTTTTGAAGGTTCCGGATGCCCGACCCCGCGGCGCGGGAATCTTGTTGCTGTTGCTCCTTCCATAGCACCCAACTCGATTACGCCAAAATTTTCTTTCTTACGGCCATAATCACCAGTCTCTTAGAGGCTCACTAAATGGTGGGGATGGTAGCTCTACTTAGGAGTTGGTTTTGTGGGTCTGTCTTTTGGGGAATGGTTTTGTGGATGCACTGGTTTTTTTTTTTTTTTTTTCTTGTATTTGTTTTTGCTGCTCATAGTGGAGGTATGGACCACTAGTTCTTCGGGGCTAGGGGACATTTTTCGTCCCGCACATACAAAGCTATTGAGTCTGTCTCTAGCGGAGGACTAATATCTATAAGTCATATAAGGGCTTTTCATCTCATTCATACTCGCATTTATCTATTAGGGGTGCGGTTTTCTGGTCTCAATGCCCTCATAGTCCCCTAAAGGTTTAACAAACAAGATGACGGTGTTAACCATTGGCAAGTTGATCTGTTGTGTGATATGACTTACATTGACTAAGAATATAACATATATACCTATATCGCAACAATAGCTTACGCAGTGTTTTTTGTCCACACTTCAATAAAGCTCGTGATGAGTATCTCGAAGCGTAAAACTTACGGCCCAGTAGTAAGACGGAACGTACTCTAAAATGTCAACACAAAATACAAATTCTCCGCGGTTTCATGATTGGCCCGGCAAAAGGTCTGGCAAGAAGTTACCGATGTTAGCTACCCACAGACCTTTTTTTTGCCCTAGCTATCTCTTTTCTTTCTCGTGCTTTTGATATAAGTTCCTGATTATGATTGTTTGATCGTCATATCCACGCGAGTTTTGTTCTGAATCTACGCTCCCAAAGAACTTGAACGAATTCCCTTTTTTGCATTTCAAACGTTCAGGTGACAGTTAGGCTGACATTTTCATATGGTCAGTGCCTTATCAGGGCTCATACATGTTCATTCTCAGCTCAACTCAGATCAGACATGACATAGGGGCTTAGTAAGTCACCAAATATCTATCATCTCTCATTTTGCCCTGATAAGGTTCCCTCGGTCACTCTATCAACAAGCCGTGTTCCTGCTCTCCTTTGTGTACCCCTTTTGTCAACCTAAACCTGAGACAGACTACAATTTTGCCAATGATACTAGTCAGGTATTTCAGCCTGTACCGTGTAATATTTTCTCTTTTGCTGCATATCCATTCTCCTTTCATGAATGTCCTTACAGACAGTTATACTTCTTTGCGAAAGACAGAAGAAAATATACATTCTCAGAGGCCGAAAATCCGCTTGATTACGCTCCGTCATCAGCCACGAAATGTATGCTTTTCCCTAAAGTTTGATATCAAGATCTCTTGACAAAGTTTATATCTGTATGTCTCGTCTCTCTACTCGCTGTTAGCGCAGTTGCGTACTACCACCTGCGTATTCCCTCAACATTATTTAGTTCCTTGTCGCTTATTGCAATGCAGTTCAGTTCTGCTGCCGTTTTGTCCATATTCCCACGAACTTCCCTGCTTCTTTTCTTGTCTTCTTTTTTTTTCCACGTAATCTCTTCCAGCATCATGAGTGGAAAATAAAATAGGCCAGGGAATGTTTGGACATGGTACTAAACTGTATGTAGTATCGATCGTCGACTTACTGTTTGTGGTATTTGATCAACAGCCAAAGGACTTAGTCCTGACTTAGTCCTAGTTATTCGACTACTGTGTACGCAAGTCAAGATCTCTTGGCATCCTGACGAGTTCACGATGAACTGCTACGATCGAAATTAGTTAGAAAGGAAGCAGAACAAAGTAACGAATGATACCCTGTTCGCTCTGGGAATTTCAAAGACACAGATAACCCTGTTGTATCTAATGTTTTCGCACCAATGGCTATTTTGTACGAATCTTTCAATGCTTCGTAACATGTTCTTCTCACAGAAAGAACAACAGAAATAAGCCTTTGGTTTATATGCAATGGTTTAATTACTATGGCACCACCCAACATCTTTCATTTAAAATGGGTATTCTCGCAGTAGTTTCTCGGGAGTCACTATGTTTTCTTTATCTAGGATTCCCAGTTATTGATTACAGCGTCCTTTGTTGTATGTTCTCTTTCCTAGGGCTACCTGATATGCAGTATCTCCAGACATTTGTTGATGTATCTGTATATTTACACTTGATTGATGTTTCAATTGAAGCAAGGACCAGCCCCAAGATACTTATGTATTTACTCACAATTACAGTTTTTCAACACTTCTGAATCGTGTTGCAATTTTCTAATTCTACGTCTGACATATTGGTGTCCTATCGAGGGCCTAGCCTCTCTATGTCTCCAAAAAATCACTACTTTAATTATCTGAATATAGAACAACAAAGTGTATCATGGGGCGGTGTTTTCAAGCTGCTCAAATCTATAGCGGTGAAGCCGATACTCGAGAGTGTGTGGTCCTTCAGGTATTACGAACGTTGGTTGTACACCGACAGGAACTATACATGGCCGGACCGTAGTTCTGATACCTTTGAATGGCTTCACTCAGCTGGAAACAATGATCCAAATGACCCTTGCTTTCTGCAAAATCATGGTATATCAAAACCGGGCCTTTTGCACGGTCATTTCGTTATACTTGATGGGTCATGTGGATATCAATATCACGAGCCCCGAAATTCTCGGTAAGCCGACCCCGATCTTGACAGTCGTGCTCCAAACTCTGGGATATGATATCATGTAGACAGTAAGTATATTTTTATGCATGGCTGAGTTCCACGTCCATAAAATAGAAGTTTTTGGTTTTCTTCTTCTCGATGATGTAACATATAAGTCTAGTTGGACAATCGAGATCATAACAGTATAACGACCGCTTGATCAAGTATATCATAGGCTTACATGTATAACCCTGCAGGCTGTTGAACGAAAACTCTGATACACTTTACACATTGGTTCCAAAGAGTAATTATTGTACCAAACATAAGAGTCATAGGCCAACGATCGAGCCATGTGGCCATGCAGTAGCTTAAAAAATTTGACCGGAAAAAAATAAGAGAGAAAACTCTATAAAGAGGAAGAGTCTTGCTTCGGCACGGATTCATAATCCACATCGTTATGGACCCTGAGATCCTGATATATCTCCCTCTCTACTATCTACAAATACCGTTCTGTTTTTCTTTATATGACAATATCATGGGGACCTGGTTCCTGTTCCTGCTGTAAGACGAAGAAACATAATGAATATCCAGCAAAGGACCTGCATGAAATGTAGCATGTAATGGAGGATTTTCACGGGTCTCTATTCAATCCGCATCTATGCATATCCAGCGTAACACTACATTCAAGTTGGAATACTAGAAAAAAAAAAAAGCCAGTGTCTGGACTCTTTTTTGCCATTTGAGATGCTTTTTCAACGCATAAAAATCTCTCACGGGCTGATACCTATCTGGGTGGGAAGACACCATCAACTTGACTTTCTTTCCTTTTCGTTTCTACTCCCATTTTTCTTCAATGTAACTAAAGGATTTAGAAGAAAGGTAGAATCGGAAACATGAGAGAGAAACCAGATACATGTGATGGCACGGTGTCCCTCCAAAAATGTAGATAACTCTAATGGAAAGTCACGCAAAATTGAGGGGAATGTCACATTTCAAGCTTGTTTGTATGTGGTGTCTGTTCGCGTACAATATACTGCTATTTTTTTTGTCAAATCGTAATCATGAGCAAATTATATGTAATATCATCAGACACAAACACAAGAAGTACCGGATAGTTTTTTGTTTCCCCCGTGGCGTGTTCGATACAACACGAAAATCTAGTATTTTGCTCTTTTTTTTTCGCTTCTACATTTTCTTGCGACCCGTAAAAATCCAATGTTCGAAGTTGGTTGCCCGGAATGTAAGATCAGAAGCTCATATGAGGCTAGGAGACGGCCATGTTTAGAGATAATTATGGCTTTTTTTCTCCTCTGGCCTACTGTGACGTTGCTTATTTGTCTTTTTCGTTTTCGTCGAGTTCAAGAAGGAACTTTCATGGTTTTCTCCGCTAGTTTTCAACCCAAGCATTCCACAATCGAGAAAAGACTAAACCAGTCCGGAACATAGCGTCGTGTTAGTCAGTGTAGGGTTAATAATAGGGTTTGTAATACTGAAAACCGGACATGCTGACAAGCGCGCGCTTTCAGGACAAAGATAGGCAGTCTGCAACGGGTTTTTATACATGAAATTCATAGTTTCTTTTGTTATATTGCTATATAGGTCATCAAAACAGGTCGTTAATATCCAAAAGCTCGGCGGTATCATCAACATGAATCCTAGGAGCCGCTGAACTAATTACTAGACCGTGAATTAGCGCCCAGTGTGAAGCATAGCTGGCTACGTACGATGTCTTCATAGAATTACGAAAACTTCCCACAGTTGCCAAGCGGTCAGCTCGGAGAATTACTTATTATCACAGACTATCCTATATGTACTAAGCCATATGTATGTATGTACGTTTCCTTCTAGCCCGCAAAAGACATGGATTCAAGCCATGCTGCATAGCAATATGGATTAATTGCTCCGGATCGTTTTGCTTAGCTTGAAAACAGCGGAGCGGAGACTAGGCCATAAGAAAATAACACAGATATTTATTCTAAAGAGACGACAAGTGGATAGTGGGGGAAGGCGCTTGTTAATTTTTTTTTCTCAAGATATCGATGTATAAGTTAGCAAACCGCTAATGTTCGAATAAATAGATTAAAACTTGGAGAAAAGAAGAAAGAAAATGCGGCTCAAGGGACAAGGGGAGGTCGGCAAGAAAAGCCTGAGCCTCCTTCCTCTCTCCACATCCACAAGGACAACAAGAAATAGGAAGAGAAGTCTGAGAAACATGAACAAGGGTTTGTACTGGTAGCAGCTGCGGTTACTGAAGCTGACGTGGCTTGGCTTGGGGCTAGACCCTTGAAATCAATATCAGGGTTGAATAGTAAAGGCATTAGTTACTATAAGCTGCATTGTGTATTATCTCTTTCTGTTTGCAGGAACAAACAAAACTCTTTACTAGAGACGAACATAGGTAGCTGAAATGTGAAGAAATAGTAGATAACTGCACTTGAGATAGTCGATACTCTGACTAGCCATGTTTGCGCATTTTGCAAAATAATACTTGATCTGAAGCGAAGCGAACGGATCGTTTTAAGACAATGATAAGGAAAGAAACCCTCCCACGTTTTTAAACGGTTCGTTAAACGGAAAGTCTAGAAAGAATATTGCAATACACGTCGATGTATGTACATATGTGAGAGAATATCAGACAAGACGAAGACACGAACAAGTACAGACCAACTGTTTTTTAGTTTAGTAGAAGATTCATAGAGAAACAAAACCATAAGGCGAACAAAAGAAAAGACAAAACAACAACAAGCGAGCAATGGCCTACAAGGACGTGGAAATGAAAGCGTCGTCACCGTCTATCTGGAAAAGGCCACGCACTAATATTCTTGGCAGCCAGGCATCTTAGTCTACTAAACTATACTATGTAGTAGTAGTCCGAGATCTAAGACCAGGCCAGGTCTATTTCCATATACTATACATATGTATCTGCCTTGCTAGGGGAATAAATTCGTAGGGGGTCCGTAGAAGAAGCTGGAAGAAGAAAAAACTTGCAGGGACGGCAAGAGATCGACTTCTAGTGTCCTCCCGACCCAAGGTCCAGGGCCAGCTTTAGCGAGAAAGAATGCGTTCGACCTAGAACTGGAGATACTACTACAAATCAGATATCGAGACTCGTTTTATATGCAGATAGTTGAAAACGAACGGCCGTGCGACGACTGCTGAGCATGTGACACAAGATGAACACAGGAGAACAAGACAAAAATATCATAGTGGCCAAGCTCGGTCTCATAGTTCGATCTTCAGATCGTATCAATCACTATTCACATATGTAGATCTTAGTAAGTAATAGTATAGCTCACTCTGTATTGGTCAACCCTAATAATATATCTGAAGTTTATGAGGAAAGGGATTGAGGTTGACGCGAGAGGCCGGCGGTAATTAGTTGGTGAAATAACGAGTATTTTCTGCTTGTTTCCTCTCATATATGTATAGTGGCTAGTAGGCGAGCTTTTGGGCGGGCTTGTTTCAGAATATGCAACCATGGTGATAGCTCCATTTTGGTGCATATATTTGACGTATAATATTTTCTTCTTCCTGTCTAGCAAAATAGGCTTGTTAGTTGTGAGTGAAATCCCTTTCTTGATTTCTCTTTTCTTGTTCTCCCCTTTGGCTGAATCCCAAAGGGAAAGTCTCACTTTCAAACCATTGGACTGAAAAAGGGATAATCAGTAGCCAGACCACCTAATATTTGTCGTACCTGCAAGCAATGTGATTCCTTGGGGCTGGGAAGTCGTTTGCGAATAATGATATACAGAATAAAAGAAAAACATAGAAAATATAGGCAAAAGTGGGTTAGTGCACTGGTCAGCTTGTTTCATATGTGGCAGCTCATACTACCGAATACAGCCATACCATTTGTTGGTCTTTGGCTACAAATGTAGTACATATATCCTTGTACACAGATATATATGTATGTCGTGCTACAGCTATTTTGTCCCTGTTCCTGTAGAGCAAAGGTGATACTGCATGTCAAGTTACCCTTACGAACAGCAAAGATAGTCCGTGGCTGCAACACACCATCTCCTCTTACCTGCAGGTGCTTTCCGAAGGGGAAAAAGAAGGAATACAAAGTGCAATTGGTGTAGTTTCGCCCCAGGGGAACTTCGCTCACTATCACATCTAAACATGGCGGTGGGCTCTTAGGCTAGTTGTCTGACATTCTGTATTTTTGTTTGAAATAATATGCTTACATTGTTGTAGTTTAATATCCTTCTCGGAAGCAAATCCCCGGATACCGTTTTTGGAAAGTTATAGGCAATATACCAAGTTGTTTCTTCGTGTTTTCGTGATCAACCCTGTACTAGAAACATGAATTGTTGCCCTATCCCTTAAAAATACAAGCAACAGTGAACTCTAATTGTATTTACATACAGCTGTACATTGAGCAGATACGAGCAAAGAACAACAGATACATGAAGGGATAGACATATGTCAAAGCGAAAGCAAGGAATAGAATATCAGTATTCCGCCAGGCTGGAGTTCTAACTGAGGATTAGCAAGGTTGAGTCCTGAACTTTTACTACAGCATTGCTGCTGAGTCAAGCTAGGCTGAGAACAGGCGAGTCCATGAACCTTCTGAAAAACGGGATTGTACATATTCATGAGTCGTAGACTGAAAGGCCTAAAGTACGGGCTTTCGATAACAGATAAAACTGTGGCTAATAATTTGTGGAGCCAGCCATAGTATGGATATAGTAAATCAGAATGGCTGGTTGCTTGCCTAGTTTGTTAGTGGCCAGGCCCGCCATCCACTCTACTAGAAGACCAACTGCATAGCTTGTAAAGCACCAAAGGCTTCGGAGATCCCTAAGGCTCTAGTGGCAAGTTGGCATTGGCATTTTAGCCTGAAGTGATCTTAGTGCACAAAAGTCTTTAAGCTTGGCATGTTCTTCATGTTAGTCATGAATGTATCAAGGAAGGTCAATTGGAAGAGAATACTACTAGTTAGCCAGTGGGATCGAATCTTTAGGATCCTATTCAGAGTTTACAGTAAAAAATACACAGATGAGAATACATAAAAAACAAGAAAGATCGGATTGACTAGAAACAACTTTGCTGGTCTCTAAAATCACAGTTGGTTAAGGCGATCATAACATAACCGGACGAAGCGGGAGACCTCCTAGTGTTGCTTGCTATCCGAACTTCTACATACGAAGACCTGCAATGTCATGCTATCATCTTGGAGAGTCTAGGAATGATAAAAATTTAAAGCGGTCTTGACATGCAGGCAAACAACACATGGAGCGATCATTCATGCAATACGTAGCAAACATAAACAACACACAATCACTCATCGTCGCCATAGAAAAGAGAGGTAGTAAAGTAAGATAAATGAATTATAGTAATAGAGAACACGAGGTCAGATGGTCCAAGCTGTTGCATCGCCGCCGAGCTAAACGTCATGAATTGAATATTGAACAACAAGACAGAGATTATAGTGTCTATGGGTAAGAGAATACGACCTGGTGTCCTCGACCACGGGTGAGTTTCTTGGCTAACCCTCACTACGAGTTGATACAATCTCATTAGGGTTTAAATACCACCCTTCTAGGGCTGTGTAAGTCGGCATATTCCCTGAACGGGAAGAAAGAAAAATTACAGAGCGATCATACAGATAGAGTGAACAAGAAACAGAAAGAAGGTCGCCAGTGGCCAGGGCTCCACAGCACTGACTTTTTTTGTCTTGTCAGGTCTCTTCAGGCCTTAGCTAGTGTATTATGGGAGATACGCCACCATAAAAGGGCTCTGGGCTGAGCCATCAGCAAGGGGTCATCAAGCAAAGCCTCTTTTTTCGATCACTAAGAAAAAGAGAAAAGAAAACCCAGCGTCTCGGCAGCAATCCCAGAAACAGAACGCCAAGTCCGGGCTCGAACGACGGGTTGTAACTTTGAATTCATTACCACAAAGATGCAAGGCAGATCGAAGAGAACAAGAGCGGGATCAAATGAGGCTTCTTAGTCGTGATATAGTTAGTAGAATGTAATATGGTATCAATTGTATACGTATACTGCTAAGATCATTTAACATACACCACGGCTTCGCCAAGTTACTAGAAACCATATATACATATGTATGTATATAACTTAGTGATATATGGACAATATTTTCGGTTCTTGGGCACAACCGTTTTCGACGACTTGAAACTTCGGAAGCTGCGATCGTTCTTGACACAACCATTACAGCACTAACGCTATCTTTATCTGCCAAGGCAAAATTTGGGGATTCCATTTAAACCGACCATGCGGCGATTTTGTCTTGATATGATACAGTTTAGAGTAGACTGTACATGTGATTCGCTAAGTGATGGGACTTTATAGAAAAATAGGCTAGTTGTCTAGAACGGTCTTCGAATACCAGAATACGCAACTAAGCAAGCAAACGAACTAAACAAGGAACGAACTTGTGTCTAGTTTGAGAATCTCGGTGGCAAAAACATAGTACAAAGTGCAAGATCACGCTTTTGTACTAGTCAGGAACCCTAAGCAAAGGTTTTTTTTCTCTTTATTCTATCACACGCTACGTATAGAGACCCAAAAGCAACAAAAGAATGTCTCACTATGTAACGATAGCTTATATTGATAGAGTAAGACATTTGAGTTCCTTAACGAGAAAGCTATAAAATAGCAGAAGAACATGCTATAGTAGAACTGAGAAGCGATTACTACGAAAAAGAAAGAGAAGCGCCCAGTGATTTCCCACGACTACGTGGCCGTCATGACGACGACGTTGATAGTAGCACTGGACAAATTAGCAGCGAGGAAGATAGAGGCGCTAGTTGAGGCGATACGGCATGATTCTTGGTTCTGGCCTCTGCTTCTTGGCTCTAAGGAAACAGAGCATTGAAGAACGAAACAAGATATGGGCTTGCGTATGTTTGCTACGTCTACTTTGTATGTACATATTAGTATCCAGACTAGTCGTAGAGTCTTCAGAGTCAGCGCCGCTTAATCAACTGGCTTAAGTGTGATTAATCATGCAATTGGAAGAGCCTATGATTGTAGTTGGAAGCCCGTGGCGTATTTTATAGAATTTATAGATACCCTTGTTCGATGCTGTGTCTGTTTTCTCATCCAGGGACCGGGCCATTAAACAGTACGATAAAAATATTATTATTATTCAAGAAAAGATGGAATAAATCCCTGTGATCTAAGTCCCCTGAGAAAGAAAAAAAAAAACACCTGTATCTGTACTATGTAAGCACACTGTAAATATGCCTGGAATGTGCCTCTTGTCTGCTATGGCGCGCACATATGCCTCGCTAAGGCGGCTAGTGCTGTCAGGGCCACAGGCACTAAAAAAAAGGTTACTAAAGCCCACTAGAGGGCACTAAAGCCATCGAAAGCCACTAAAAGCCCATTTAAGCCTATACTGTACATAAAGGACGCCCGTCCCTTTCGTTCTTCCGGCCGCTTGTGTTTCTGTCACTCGGACTCTGTACTCACTCTTCTTTATTAACCCTCGACCTCGCCATCATCAGATCTCTCTTTGGACCTCTCTCCCTCTTCCTTCTTCCCCTCCTCACCTTACTCTCTTTCTCGTATAACCGCTGTGTGGTTAACCGACAATCCTTTTGTTTTCTGTGCTTTATTCTGCTACCTTCTTCGTGGCTTTCTTTCCTTGATACCGGTATCGTTCTCTACTGAGTCCGCCGTTCTTGTTTTATTCCTAGGTCGCTAGCGATCTTCTTTTCCATTCTCTTAGAGCACACTCTATCGCACCAAACCAACTACCACAGACTTTTTGTTTATATCTTCGGTTTCATATACACCAAGCATCACTTATCACCATCACCATGATTGCCAAGAACCCCATTGTCAGCCTACTGGCTGCTTCCTCTCTGGCCGGCAATGCCCTGGCTGCCAACTCTTTCCGCCACAACCAGATGCACCGTCGTTCTGAGGCCAACAAGCTCCAGGACCGCGCTATGCAGACCGACTGGGTCACTGTCACCGAGACTTACTATGTCACTGGCGGTGAGTCGGTTTCCACTTCGACCTCTGAGTACCTGAAGGCTACCCAGGAGGCGGCTACCACTACTACTACTTCTTCGTCTTCTACTTCGTCCTTGACTTCTACCTCGTCGACTCCTACCACCACTTCAACCCCTAGCACCTGGTCTAGCTCGTCTTCTACCACGTTGCTTACCGTTGCCTCTACCAGCTCTTCGGTTGCTGCTACCGCTACTACTACTTCCAGCTCTGCCACCGTGGACGATGTCTCTCTGGACGTGACTGTTGCCGCTGCTGCTGTTGCCGCCGCCACTTCGTCTTCGTCGAGCAGCACTAGTGCTAGTAAGACTAGTTCCTCGTCGTCTTCGACTTCCACTACTTCTTCCTCGAAGCGTGGCCTGGCCTACAACGATGCCTCGCTGTTGACCCCCTTCTTTAACAAGCGCACTTACTCGTGGACCTACAACTGGGGCTCGTCTGCCGGTGACGTTACTGTCGACACCGAGTTCGTCCCTATGCTGTGGGGTGCCTCGTCCACCTACACTGACGGCTGGACTGATGCTGCCGATGCTGCTATCGAGGCCGGTTCTACCCACCTGCTGTCTTTCAACGAGCCTGATATCAGCTCCCAGTCGGATATGACTGCTGCCGAGGCCGCCGCTGCCCACGTCACTTACATGAACCCCTACGCCTCCAAGGCCAAGATCGGCTCGCCCGCCATCTCCAACTCCAACATTGATGGTGAGGGTACCTCGTGGCTGTCTGACTTCATCTCCGCCTGCGACACCGCCGGTTGCCAGATCGACTTCTGCGTCACTCATTGGTACAACGATGCCTCGGCTTCGTCCGACCTGTTCGACCACCTCGCTAAGGTCCGTGAGATTTGCGGTGATGACCGTGATATCTGGCTGACTGAGTTCGCCCCTACTGGTACTACTACTGAGGCGGTTTCCTTCCTTGAGGAGAACCTCGACGCCCTTGACGAGCTGTCCTACCTTGCTCGGTACTCGTACTTCTATGTTGCTGTCGACTATATGCTGACCTCCTCTACCGAGCTCAACTCCGTCGGTGCGGCTTACGCATAAATTGTTTGATAAAGATGCCCATCTACACTGAAGAAAGGCTATAGAGAACATGCCTGTAAAGCTATATCTTGCACACACAAAAAGTGTGTAGAAGGCTCTGGATGCTTATTTCTCTTTTCTTAGTTCTATAGAAAGCCCGTCTTTACACAAAGCCGGCATCTCTTGGGTTTGGGTCGGTTCTTTTCACTCGTTTTCCTCTTCATTCGTTCCCAAGACATTCTGATTTACTTTCTTTCTTGTATATATAGTTACCACTTTTTTTTCCTCTTTTCCTTTGCTATATTGGCGGTCGACTCTGACTGTTATCTCGCAAGGGGTGTAGTCTTTGTCATCCCTGACACTCTTTTATCTTTCTAGTGGACATTGATACGGATTTACATGTACTATCTACTCGCAAGAATCTATGTACTTTTTAAATTTTACTCATTGTCTTCTATATCCCCTTTGTTCTCTTCGTCTTCTGGGCTCTTATAGCCCTGAATCCTATTTTTGACAATTTTTTTTTTGTTCTTTCTTCACTTGTTACGGTTCTAGGGGGTGGTTTATGGATTTTTACGGTAGACTCCTATTTTGCTTTTTTAAACGTACTGCTTCATATATCATAGCTACTTGTTTTTCTTCTCAAATCACATCCTCCTCTCTTTACAAATATCTCCCATTTTAGGGTTCGGTGGCTGGACTCTATAGATTCTTTCTACTTCATGTACGCCCTTGACTGGAAGATCTCTCTCTCTTTCCTTGTCTGCAACTGGAACCAAAAAGTCTGGTAGAGTTGGCAAGTCAATGCTCAGATCTTTGCTTGCTCACAATTCCTTCACATTCTTTATTGCAAATCAACCTGGATAGATATGGGACTCAAGGCGTCTTACAAAGATCTCTATTACACCGGCGGGCGGACATTCTTTTAGAGATGTAGACGAAAGAGTATTTCAAAAGGAAAAAAAAAATTGGGCTGGATATCTAGACACAGACATGATTTTTTACGTATACGCATGCAATCAATAAGAAAACAAAAGAAATTGAACAGGTTTTCAAACTCAAATCTCATTGTACCTTACTTTTGATGTTAATGAAAACGAAAACTAATATGTAAGTGGCAGGCCGATCTCAATATATCAGACCAAGAAAAATAGTGAGAACGAGACACGGCACAGAGATGTTGATCTGAATAGATGATACAAATAATAATGTTATGTCCCTTTTGAAAGGTGTAAATGGGCCAAAAAGAGTGGCTGATACTTGTGATCTTCAGAAGACCATGACCCAAAGATATAAATAAAGGGACAAGAAAAAAAACCTAGAAGAAAAAAGAAGGGGAAAATGAGTAACTTATACAGAATGACTGATCTGGGATGCTTAAGAAAATAACAGAAAGTTAGTCAGGAAGTTTAGGCCATCAGGAAAGGAAAGGATAGAAATAACGGTGGAAACGGCAAACCTTCATCAAAATTTAAAACAAAAGAAGAAACAAACACAATTTCCTGAATTCGTATGGACTTGAATAGCTCGACAGATCAGGGGTACGAAAACAACAAAGAAATGAAATATCGAAGAGCTGTCATCAATAGCACTGGTGGGAAATGACAGATTTTGGGCTGAAAACTACAGATATAAAACACAAAATGGATAGCTATTGAGATACTTTGAGATGAAGAAAATGACATATTGCGTCGTATACTATTAGTGATTTTACTAAGGTAAACGTAAGATATAGTTAGGTCATAATGAGATATTGGAGCTAATAGCCTAATCATTATTGCCATATGGAGGATAAATCAGTTGCAGTTATCGAAGTAATGTGAAGCTTGCATTACGTGGCCCTCATTTTGTCTTCTTTAAGGCGGGTGGGGATGAGGGAAGGGGGGGG
>LJZU01000047.1:0-74966 GCA_001513805.1 Davidsoniella virescens
CCCCCCTCCTCTCTTTTTTCGACTGATAACTTACCGTGGTAGTGGATGGTGGTGTTGTACGGCGAGTTGTTGATCACGGTGACCTGGACGTCATCACCCTCGTTGAGCTCAAGGGCTGGACCGGGGAACTGCCCGTTGATCAGGAACTGCTGGCGTGTGAAGCCATCCGGCGCATTGTCAGCCCACGTGATATCGAGGCTAAACTCTCGCAGCTGAGGTGAATCGCCGCGCTTGAAGCCTGGCTGGTGGCTGAGAACGGGACCGGCTAGTGCCAACTGCGTTATAGACAGCAGAAGCACAGCCAGTCGGGACACTGGAGCGAACATTGTAGAAGAGAGAGAAAAAGAGAAAGGCAATACAGATATTAAAACAAGGAAAAGATAATAACAATAAAGATAAAGGAGGGGTATTATGAGATATGTCTATTATGCAGAAAGAAGGCGGGGAGGGTATCACAAGAGATGAAGATAATGGCAGGACAGATATTAGAAGAGACGAGCTTCGGGGGCTTTGTTATATCTAAGCAGACTCGCAGTTCAGAGTTCTTCTGGGAGCAACAGAAGACGCAAATCGCAGAGTCAGATCAGAAACACAAGGGATTCTCAAGCTGTTCGGTAGGAAACGAGTGGTGGTTGGGATATAGAGAAGAGTATCTAAGCAAAGCCCACTAGGAGGGGAGGGGCATGAAGTGGTTCTTATATAAGATTGCCGAAGCCCACGATATCACTTACTATCAGTGATGATATGTGTAAGTACATATAAATGGTCATGACTGGGGCTGTACAGAACAGAGACTTTCCAAAGCAGATTCAAGAACAAATTACAGAATATACCAAAGTAACCAGTCTATTTTTTCCGATTTCGATTCCTTGGCTCCGGCTGAAGAGCGAGGGAGACAGAATCAGCGTTAACAAAAAAAAAAGCCCTTGTTTTTTTCTCTTTCTTTTTTCTTACTTGTTTATCTTTTCCCTCTGCCGAACTATAGACTTATATTGATAAATAAATAATTCATCTAGTCTGCCAGCCGAACATTCACACCCATTTCCGCATCGCTTGCCCTATTTTGGCCCTGATGAGGATAATTTCACAGACAAGGGAAAACAACCATTTCCATCTACTATCATGACCTTGGTCACATATTAATGTATAGTACTTGGTACTTATCTTGTCCCGCTTTCAACCATAGTCTCACTCCCTCCCTAAATCTCACGCCCTTCTGTAGCAAGCATCTTAGGAAGAAGAAAGCAACAAGAGGATCAAGGCAGAGATATGCATGTGTGACGCTAAATATACTTTCCTATATTTGGTTTTCTTCTTCTTACGGTCTTCGTCATACTGACAAGGGCTATGCTTCTCAAAGTAAACAGAATATGCAGGCAGAAAAGCATACAGCGCCCTGCTCTGCTGTAACTCAGTCAGTCTGTTGGTATATATGTGTATGTACAGATAGAGAACGGAGACTTATTCTTCCTAGGCCGTCCGTCAGTGGCTTTAGCGTAGCAATAAGAAAGAGAGAGAGAGAGAGAGAGAGAGAGGGCCTCCTTTCACTGATCGTGAAATAGCCCGTTAGTCAATTCCTCCTCTTACTTGCTGCTGGTCTTGACTTCATCTTGCAGTGCACAGTTAGCTTTGACCTTTGGCCATGACATATGTCAGACATCAGACACTTCAGACTGTTTGTTAGTCGCCAACGCTTAGGGTTTGGCTTCGCCTGTCCTCTGCAGTCGTCTGGCATCTACTGTATCCCTCTATATATCAATGTTCTATTACATTTGCGAATCACCAATCGTGCCAGCTGACCAAAGTTTCTTCTTAATGGCGATGATCAAGACCAAATCTGACAGTATATTCATTCCTCTATCAAGTAACACTGCCGATTTACTAAACACCCCCCCCCCCCCCCNNCCCCCCCCTCCCCTTCTTTACCAACTACCATTATTAGCAAACTAATGCCCCAAAGGCACGAGAACCCGGCCACTTTCTTGTCTCCCTTCCTTTATTTTCTGCCAGCTCAGTTAGATGGGCCAATTGAACTACTACTAGCTCGCTCAGTCGGGCAACGCTGGCTGCCGATGAACCATCCCAGCTAACAACCAACCCTTGAAGCCCTGAACAATTGTCGTTCACATTTCCTCATTTTGTTCTCTAAAAGAGATCTTTACTAGCACTAGTCGCTAGGTAGAATAGTGCCCTATAAGTCTAAAGAAATGTCCACTAGCCAACTGTATCATTGTTCCTTTATGTACTTCCTATACTGCAACGCTGCCAAGGCCGGCGAAGGGAGGCATAAGAGCTGATATATGCGTTTTATACATATAGGCGTGTATGACAAGGGCAGCAAGAAGCTTCAACGGTCGATTTATCATGAGAGAATGAGAAGCCGTACAATTTGACGTGAACAAAAAATAAATAAAATAAAGGTCTATTCCTATTGATGTGGCGGGTTTTTATGCAGTCAAAAGCCTAGTTACTTGTGGCCTTTAATCTCTTACTTGATTTTCCTCTTCTGTTGTATTATAGTCTTTATTTGACTTTTTGTTATATCTGTATCTGATGGTTGCAATTGCAGATCCGGCGCTAGCGGGAACGAATGTTGGCCGGTGAAAGAAAAAAAGATATAAGGCATCATTTGCTAGCTTTTTGAGCTTACGCTTACCTTTTTTTCACTAACACATCCCTTGACACTCTTTTCTTTCCTGTAGAATGAGAAGAGGCCTTTGTCTATCTGTATATCTGATTTCTTGCTAGCTGTAACTTGTGTATGCCCTTCCTCTATGAAGAATATATTCTACATGTTATGTCATAGCTTGTAACCCTAGTTCTTCGAAGATTTTCTTTTTCTTGTGAGTAGAATGTTTCATCATGCGGAGAGAAGCTTTATAGAATCATAAGCAAAAAAAAAAAAAAATCTCGTATTCAAGTCAGACAACCCGTCTGGAGGAAATATTAACGCCACGCAAAAATCGCAAACAGCTGCTTCTGTTGGCTTGTTTTTTATATCTGGATAACTAGTTAGTACTTAATTTCTAAGGATTTCAGCCCAATTCTACGACCGGTCACTTTTCTGTCAGTCAAAAACCCTCTTTCTACCATAATCAAGACACGAAAAAAAAGTCGGCTTCGGCGCCTTTTCTTTCAGTTTTGTTTGGGCCGCTTCTTTATCTTATAGCTGACAACATGTGATGCGCCCCTGCGAATCCTCATTCCACACGCAATGGTTATAAGCCCTTATCTGTATGTATGAACATCAACAGTACAGAAGAATATCCATATATACACATGTAGGCTTATTCAACTATCATTATGGGACGCCAGATATATAGTCCTTCCTTCTCCAACTCCCCCCAGCCTTTCTTCTAGTTTTCCACTCCTTCCCAGCCGTAGTCTTTTCCGTCCTGTCCCCATTATCCCTAGATCCCATTCAAGGTACGCTGAGCTGCAGCTACTACTGTATCACTAAAAGCTTATATGGATATCTATATGTACGATATCGGGAACGGAAACCGTTTCTCGACCAATATTCGGCCAAGTGTCCTCCCTCTCTCCTATAACCATATAATCATAAAGTATCAGGCATGCAACAACTGTTTATTGCCGATAGACTGTTTATCATTGTCTTGTGTTCTGTTTAGCTGTATATGATGCTTGTATCATGATATAGCTATAACTTATGGTACTAATAGTCACGCAGTGCCACCGTCCACCACGTTCTACAGTAACACAACTTTCCCCCGTAGTCTTGGCACCTGTTCTCTACCAAGTAGCCTTGAGCCTTACTTCCCCCGCTGGTCTTAAACCAAGTCCAAAATGTACCGCGTCTCAGCTGTTTCTCTCACGAACTTTATCTGCACCACACGGTAGCACGACTTGGCAACGTCTTTTTCTTTTTGCCGCTTTCGTGTCATGATAAGGAAGCCCGCAAGTCTCGCAGTTTCTCCGTAGTGAAATGGCTCAGATGACGACGCCTTCACTGTCATTCGTTTCTTTTCCCTTGTCTTTCTTTTTTTTTCTTTTTTTCTATTCTCTGTGGTTGTTATATTTCACGTGTTACTATAACCGTAGCAGCAGAGCCTATGATTCTTATTCAAAGCATTCGACTAATGTATATCTGCCTCTAGAGTAGCCCTAGCCTGCCTTGGTAAGTCCTTTGGACAACACGTACAAGTCATGCGAAATAGGCTCTGAAGTACGTTGCATCCCTTCGCTATAAAAATGCCGGACTAGAGTATCTTGGGCCAAAGAACTTTTAACCTTAGCTCGACTCCGGACATCACAAACTGTGACGCTTAAAAGCCGGAATGTAACCTCTCCGGTTCTGCCGTGTCTTCTTCGTCTACTTATTGACTACTAATAAGCACTACACGTTAAGTAGTATCAAGGCGAACGACAATGCAACTCCTATACTCACGCCCTCTCACTACTATATGTATATACACATATATATTAGAAGGAATAATGTATAAATCGATCCATCGCAGCTTGTCGATCACTTCTCATTCGTCTCTTCTGTCTCCCGTACAGTCTCTCTTGTCCAATATCTCTTCTCATCTTGGCTGCCATATAACAATATAGCTGTATCTGTATGTGTGCCGTGCATCTTAATCGCGTGCTAGACAGACCTGGAAACCCAGGAACCTGATGTCGATTTCTTTCCTGTCATAGTAGATAGATCTAAGCAATCTAACAAAGAAATACGAAAAAGGATATAGTCATAGATATGTAATTTCAGTCAGTGAGACTTTCGAAGACGAGATGAGTCTCTATCCAATGGAAACGCAACCATTCACTGTATAACATTTGGTAGCAACAAACACTGAGCATAATGGTATACAGGCTGACAGATGACTATATTTGTACACTTAGTGTCGTTTAACTCAGTGTAGATACATATCTCAAAAGCCCTCCTTATGCCCCTAGTTTTATTCAGAGTTCATACAACCTCAGAAATGGCTAGATAACCGAGTCAAAAGAGACGTCATGTCAATACAAAGAGACCACCAGCCTTTTTCTTTTTCTACATGTCTTCTTTCTATATCCCTTACTCTATTGGTGTTATATCTGTATGTGTGTAGAGTATAATCATGATACATATGTGGAAACATACCACTTGAAGTTTCAAAGATTAAAAATCAAAAGAGGGCTGAGACATGCAGCCGCTTTGCTCTATCTTTGACTCTAACTTGGCTTTTTTTATTATCTTTCCTAAATCCCTGAGTTCTTGATGTCCGACGAAAGAATATCCTTCCGAACAATAGAATTTGCGTTATATCTACTTTCTTTGCGCTATGATCATTGCCTTCACTTGCATATGCAGTTGATCCAACTTCGTATCACTGCCTCATTTCCACGACGGTTGTTCTTTATCATTTCCTGTGCTATGTAGTGCATTGGCTCTACCAACTAAACTAAGTATTGTAGTTGTAAATATGAATTGCAAATCATTCATGCAGGCTATAGGCGTAATCTCTTCTGTCACATACAGCTATCACATAGCAACATATTACAAGTATACATACAGATACACATGTAATAGAAGGGTACATCGTGTCATGCTCTGAGATGTACGTAACGTACTTTCTTCGTCATCACTTCCACTACTGTATCCGTATGTGAACAGATGTCCACAAAGGCAAATTTGTACGATTAGGTTTCCTTTCTTTACTTTTCACTATTGTTTCTGCTTCCAAAATAGCTAGTTCTCGATGTATTTCCTATCGCCTGACCGCCTAACCATATCCAAAGAAAGGCAAGTCTGCATGTCGATCACTTGCAGATGGTACCTTGAACGGAACAAACGGCAACACGAACAGAAGGAGGACGGAGGAAATCGAAAACCGCGAAATTAACGCTTCTTCCTGACTCTTTCGTTTTTTGGTCTTTGGTCGGCGACGCTCTCCGCTCTGTCCGTTCAAGTGTCGTCAGCGTCGTCATATGCTGCTTCGTCCTTTTTGGTTCTGATATCAATCTCGGCTAATTCGGCGTACTTTTTATAGCCGAGACATTAGAAGAAAGAGAACTATCGTCAAATGAAATCAGATCCAGCCTTTTTATTTCGTAGTCCCGAGTCACTAGGCCGTTATGATATCAAGACTCAGATTGGTAACGAAACCGGACTGTGGCAAGTAGGTTATTAAAAGCAAGGTGAATGCACACATGTATGAACGTGATAGGTACGTTTGACATGGAAACAGGCTTTGGTAACGAAGTGAATATACCGCACGTAGTTTATCATCAGTCCAACTCTAGTAAGAACACCAACAGATGTGATAGTATGGTAGTAGGCTGATATATTGGCTTCCAGGTTCTACCTACATAGAACACATGGATTATGTTTATAGTGGGCAGGCTTAGATACTGCCGGCTATTTCTAACAATTCAGCTCCGATCTTGATACTTTGATCGGGGATGTCTTAATTCCGATCTGCTGCTCAATTGTTATGAATCTTCTGTTTGAAGTTAGGGTATCAATGTGATCTTCAATCGAAAAACTTGAATACACAAACCATTTAGTATGGTGTATAATAGGGTTACAGCACAAAATAGGGTTAATGCCATTTTATGAGTTAATGGGGATGTAACCCGGATTGCACCCTGATTTCCGTGAGGTGTGGGTGGTTCGTTTTGTTCATACACTCGAACTGTCGCAGTCAAACATAATTTTATAAAGAGAAACAAACATTCGGTGACGGAATCAGGAAAAAAAAAACCACATACTCACACAGATCGAGGGAGAAAGTCCGTTCTCACTGGTGAAGAATGGCGATCATATGCCACCCTAAATCTTCATCAGCTTGGTGACTGCCACATTACTTTCTGCGGATATTTGATTTTGCTCATTACTGTGAGGTAGACAAGCCACTGTTTTGCGCCTTTTGTGTAGATATCTTATGAAGTGTCTTTCGCTTCTGCTAAGCTTACAGTAGACCGAGTAACAGTGAGTAATCTTAGGAATGAGAAAACTACGATGTATATATATATGTCTCCGCATGCTATTATATTTAAAACATGACGGCTATCGTGGCGAAAAAAGAAGGCAACAAGTGATACGATAGAGGTGACCATCTGCTGATTCTTATATGCGTTCGCGATATCGAGACTCCGCCATAGGCAAAGAGAGATGGAAGTAATTATTGTTTCCTATTGTGGACATATCTGGTCATAAGCTCAGGAAGAAGATTATTGCTAGCATCTACATATACAAACAACTACATATAGTTATGTGTATGTACATGTACATATGTACGTTGTATAATGCTAATCAATAATACTACGTATTTTGTAAGTGAATAATACATAATGTGGTTGTATTACTGGTGCATTGTATATTGCACACATAGCACAACAGGCTAAGTAAGCAACAGGCTAGTGTTAACGCATGTGTAAGCCGGTGTCAGAGATGGGGAACTTCCAGAGTAAACGAGACCTCCATTACCATGTAACCAGAGAAGAAATCTTACTTGGGCACTGAGAATGGCGAGAGGGCAGTAATGAGCGTATGTTTTGTCATCCCTTCCTCCATTATGAATGTTTAGCTGTAATGTATTTGCCTACCTGCCTGCGGGACCGAGAACCAGCAACCAAACAGATGAAGTTGTCCGCTCTGGGGAACATGGAAACGAACGACCCAATATACTATACGAACGCTATGAGGCAACTTTCCGGCGACGATCGTAACTCTATCCTTTCATGAAATCATAGCATAGCGAGAAGGGAAAAAGACTGAACCCGGCCTCGTAAATGCCCCCCCCCCCCCCCCCCCCNNCCCCCCCCCCTCCCCAGAATGTGACTAGCCAAAGATGGATCTTTAAATGTCGCTTCAGGCTACGTGGACCGTTGGTAAGGATAACGCAATACGGTAATGTTTCAGTGTTGACCAGCAGCCCAGAAAAAAATGCAAATCAGAGAAGAATCAGGTACTGCGATTCTGGGCTGGGAGACAGAGAAAACGAGAAAAATATAGAGCGAGACAAATTAAAGCAAAACAAGGTGAGGTGGGGGGCTGAAAGAGAGCAAAGTAGACGGTACTGAAATTATCAAGGTCGTCCAGCTGTATTAAAAATATGGACGGCATCGTGATACAAGCGATATTTTACTAGAACCACCTGAGGTCGTTGCACTTTGCATTGCATCACCATTCTAAAGCATTTCTGTCACAACTTCCCCGGTAGGTTGGGCAAGGCAATACTAAATAAGAAAAGAAAAAAAACATGGGCATAGACCACAGCCAAAAATGGCAGTGACGACGACTGCCTGCTGGCCAGTGCAGATAACGCCTATCGAAGCAACAGCTCAATTTAGTTTAAGCACCGTATAAAATCATGCGAAAAGCACGGATATGGACAGTGTACACACGGTACAAATACACATGTTGCCCCTGAAAATAGGCGCAAAAATCTTGCTTCGGAGGACGCCAGACGCCAATTTAACCCCTGGGAACGGGCGGGTTGTGCACTGTACTGCTGCCACGCCTAGCTAGTGCGTAGCACAGTCCATGCCGTCCAGCGCATGGAACTAGAGACCCACACCGGTAATTGGCGTCCCCTTCAGACGGCTTTTAGTTGGTAGGCCCCCCCCCCCCCCCCAGTGGGGCCCTGAAGTAGCAAGCTAGGCTGCTGTATCATATTATATGGGAGATGGGAGGCTGTCAGTGGGCATTGAAGCTTCTAAAGGCGGCGATAGAAAAAAGCGCAAACAACAAAGAAAAAAGAACAAAGAACGACAGGACGCATCCAATTAATAAGATTACCCGCCTTTCTTCCTCGTCACTGCATCGCCAAAGAATATAATCGACAAAATCGACGCTTCGTTTGCCGGCTCAAGTTCAAGTTTAGGCTCGGCTTTCGATTGAGTGCCTGCCAAAAGATTTGCGGCTGTGATTTTCCCTTTTCCCAATTTCTGGGATCTCGTTCCACGATTGTCGTTTTTGCTTTCTTTTTTATTCTAGCACGAGTGTTTTGGAAAGTGTCAACCGAGATTCTCGAATCGCCCGTTTCTGGTTTTCTTTTCCTCCCCGTATTTTTATTTATCTCTTTGATTCCCAGCAAACCGACCGAGTGCTTTGATACACTTATCAGAGTTGTATCACCCACTAGCTTCTTAATACTGTAATACCAGCCTTCTTCTCTCATATAGACTAGCTGCTACTTATCCTGCGCTACGCTACGGCTCTTTAGTTCAGACTATCGTCAGTTTGAGTCTCAGAACCACGCGCCCTTGCCCTAAGACCGACCTCCTCCTTTTCTGCAACGCCTCTCTAGCTGCATGTGCCTTCAGCCTTTGGCTAAGCCTGCATTGCACTGAAGCGACCGTCTAGCCGTCCTTGGAACCAGACGTTCACGATAGTCTGCGGAATCTACGTCCTGCTGGCGCTGTCTATCGTCTGTCTTACTTTCTATATATCTATACCGTATCATATCTATCGCCAGTATAGTCCCTCTACGTCGGCTACAACGCTCTAGCCCTTTGCACGGCAAAATGAGTGCCTATACTCAACAGCAGCAGCGCTTCGGTGCCCAGAAACAGAACAACGCTCCACGTTTGTCGGTGCCAGTCAGCGGCAAGCTGCTTGTAGACGGCTACAAGAATGGAAATTTTGCAATGGGCAGTCCTATGTCTGCTCAGGTACGCTGCTATCCCTAGGCACATGCTTCTCTCTATACACATTACACACGGACAAAATTACTGACTCTGAACGAATCTCGTGTACTAGCGTCCAACTAGCACCAGCTTTGTCGATCTCAAAGACCCTATTCAAGTCCATCTCCTTACCGAAACCGCCCTTGCCGACAGCCGCAGCTATGAAGTTCTTCCCCAAGACCAAGTCGATATGTTGAAGAAGCAATGCCAGTACATTACACAGCGCGTGGACCAGACCAAGGCTAACCTAGCTCTGCAAACCAAGTACCGCGATGCTGCTGTGTCCATGGCCAAACTGTATACTCCCGGAACCCGCCGGCGCAGTCTTTTGTCTAACCGTACTAGTGGCTCGTCCACAGACGGCGCACGTGAGGCAGAGGCGGAGCGGGAGACATCCGAGAAACGCTGCGAAGAACTGGCATCAGAGTTATTCCAGCTTGAAAAGCGTCTCATGGAACCCCAACGCCGTTTACTCGAGCATACCGCTGCTATTCTACAGCTCACACACCGAGCATCGCGCAAGAAACAGGCGCAACAGCAGCAGCACCTCAATGGTCTGCAAATGGTCAATGGCATGCCTGGTAGTCCAGAGAGCCTCTATACGTACTCGACCAACCGCAGTAGCCTGGCTTCCAACGACGATTTTAGCTACGACGATCCAACTCAGCTGTCGCGACCGCAGATCAGCGCTCTCGAGATCCCCGTCAAGTCGCCCATCCGTGAACAGACTAACCGCCTGCGCGAAGATTTGGAGCAGCTTAAGGAGGATAACGCTCGTCTGTCACAAGAAAACATGTCATTCAGAAACACACAGCAGAAGCTAGAGAGCATCAACGAAGCTGTGCGTGACCTGATCATCGCTTTCAACCCAGCTGAGAATGGCGAGTACCCTATGCAACCACGTAGTGACTCCGCACCAGGCCAACTTACTATCGACACACAACTCGACTATCTCGAGAAGGGAATACAAATGGCCCGCCAGGAGCAAGAATACAGCACCTCTAATGGCAGCGGTAACCAAGACAACAGCGAAAACCAGGCCAGACTCCGTGCTATCAACGGCATCGTCCTTGCTATGTTGGCATCTGCCGGTGCAGCTCAACCTCCCTCTCCTGGACCTACTGGAAAGCTACTAGAGGACGAAATCACCTATCTGGAGGGAGCTATCGCATCCGCCGAGAAAGAGCTAGGCCCCCGTGGTGCGGTCAATATATCGACAACGAGCAGCAACGTAGAAGGCGAGTTGAAAATCATCTGGGACAACATGCAGTCCCGTGCAGCCTTCATGAAGAAGGACCGCGACGACCGCAAGAAACAGCGCGCCGACAAGGGTTTGCCAGATGACGAAGAAGACGATATGGAAGAGGAAGATCTTAATGAACCATACAGCTTTATCGCCTTCACCTCCAAAGTAAGCTGGATGGCAAGCCGAGTGCGTCGTCTAGCCGATGAGAAGCTGGTACTCAAGCGCCAAATCAAGCAACAACGCGAGCTCAACCAAAAGGCCGATGCTGAAGAAGTTCAACGACTCCAGGGCGAGCTGGATACCAAGGAAGAGGAGATCATCGAATTGCGCACGCAGCTCACAGAGTCTAAGGGCCATCTGGAACGCGCGCGTGCCGAAGTATCCCAAAACGAAGGTGTACTACAGACCGCCCTACGCGATATGGAGGAGTTAACGCAAGCCCGTGCTATCGGCAACGACGATAGTGCCAAGGCCAAGGCTCTCCAGTCTGAATTGGACGCCCTCAAAGCTGCTAGTGGAGCACTGGAGTCTCGCGTGGCTGCCGCCGAAGCCAGCTGTAACAAAGCTGAGACTGTTCGTCAACAGGCCGAGTCACGTCTCACACACTCCGAAGCACAGCGCAAGGAGCTTGAGGTACAAGTTGCTGCTGTCGATGGCAAGATTTCTAGCTTGTCATCACAGTTAGCCGAATCGAACACAGCCCGTGCCGCTATCAATGAGGCGCTTGAGGCGAAGCAGAAGGAAGTCGACATGAAGGCTCGCCAAGTACAAGAAAAGGAAGATTTGCTAGAGAGCATGAACCTGATGCTTGCAGAGCTCAAGACGGAGTTGACTATTGCTCAGGCAGAGCTAGATGGCGCATACGGCTCTCGTGCCGAACGTGCCAAGGATGTCGCTGCCATGAAGAGCAACCTTGAGATGCAGAAGATCAGCACGGAGCGCGATACTCTACGCAAAGAACTTGCCTCCACTGCCAAACAACTAGAAGAAATCACCGGAGTCAGCATCACGGCGGAGAAAGAAAAGGCCGAGATCGAAAGTCGTCTCGATGAAGCCGAACAAGCGCGCAACATGCTCGAAAACGAGCTCCAAGAAGTCCGCGACCGCCTAGACAAGGAAGTGCTCGCTAGCCGCGAACGCATAGCCAAGTTACAAGAAACAGTCGATGCCGAGAAACTCAAGGCTACTCCAGCCGGAGCGGCTGCGGCTGCCAAGGGCGCAACTATGTTGAGCGAACAGTTCCGGTCGACGATGCGTGAAGAGAGAAGAAAGTTCCAGGATGAGCTGAGAGATGAACAGGCTCGTAGACGCCGTGTCGAAGAGGAACTCACAAAGATGAGACGTGCGGCTGGCCTTCGGACACCGTTGACGCCGAATCGGCCAGCGGTGTAACCGAGAGTAAAGATTCATCTAATGCTGTATGACTTTCTCTCCTTTGTTCTTCATGTTGGAAACACAAATGTTTCCCACAGGAACAAAAGGAACAAAAAAAAACTCTGGCGGGTTTGGTGGAGATGTTTGTTTTGTTGGCCTTGTAACAAATTCCCTATATTTCCCATCTTCTTTTCTTCTTTTTCAACATGATTGTTTTGTTGACCTCCTGCAATGATCTTTTTTCCTTATAATATAAATGGACTATTCTGGTAGGTTTTATACTCTTTCTTTCTTATATCTTTTTCTCATTATTGGCATGATTATCATATCTATCTGATCAGCTTTTTTCTTTATATCTTTATTTTATATTTTTATTTCTACGAATATTGCGGAGCGAGAGACCATGGTGGTTGTTTTATCATTATCTCTACACATCAATCCGGGGACATCTTCAATTATTCATCTTTCTGTATCATGACTTTGATCTTTCTTTTTTTCACTTACTTAGACTTATTTATTTCCAGCGGTTTTTTTTTCTCTTTTCCTTTTTACATATAGTCGTAAACAATTGTCGAATTAATTGAGGTTTTTTCTTCCTCAGTCTGTTTTCTTAAGCAACAAAAGCTAGGACTTGTGTGGATTTGTTTCTAATCTTATGAAAGTATATGGAGCAGAATATATTTTCACAGTATATATTGAGACGTGATATCTTGTACTAGTTCTAGTAATACCTCGGGCGTATATCCTTATAACACCGCTGCTTATCTATGATTATCATAGGTATATATTTAAATCAGCGCTTCGACTTGCTTTGAGATATCACATACAACGTCAAAATATACAACAAAGATTTCTCTTATATAATTTTCGCATGCGTAAAGTACGATGGGATAGCAATAAACTGTATATTCGTTATGACCTCCTATTTTTATGTCAAGTCTAATTTATCCACACTGAATTACCATGATTCATAATACACCACTAGATTAAGATATTGATAAGTAAGTTTCAGATGATCATCAATCCAAGATAGGAAAGTGTTGCTGTTCCTCCATATAAGACTTGATAAAGTTCACATAGAAATCGAATTTTATCCAGTATGTATTATAATTATGCTGTTATTATCTCTAGACATCTAATTGAATATCTAGACGAAAGAAAAATAGCATGTCTATTCGTGCTATTCTATTTCTTCTTTTTTTCCAACCCGCTCTGATAGTAACATGAAATATCACCCAACTCACATGATAAAAACAATCCAACCCGCTTCGAAGGAAGAGTTCCAAATGACCTAGCGTCGTGATATTGAAAATCGGATATGACCTTACAGCGCTTATCTTAGTTCTTCGTCGGCACAGTTGTGGCTACACATGTCCTTTTTTCAGTCATGTTTATGTTTCATTCTACGACACACACGGAAATGGAAAGATCAAATTGTAGTGTGAAAGAAAAATAAAAGGATGGCAAGTTTGTTATAACAGCAAATTGGTATCAATGGATTGTTACAGTGGCAAAAAAAATAGAGACGCAAGAATGATATGTTGTGGGATGAACATAATAAGCAGCTTAAGAGAAAATGATGTTGATGAGAAAAAATATGACATGTCAATAGAATAAAAAGTAGTAGAAAAATAAAGCAGATAATTGCCGCCCCAAAGAGAAAAAAAAAACAAGCAAACCGAAAAACGCCAAGTTTGTAAAGCGACAAAAAAATAGAAAAAGAAAAACAAGGCCCCGAAACACGTAAAAATCAAACCAGAAACTGGTGTGAAGCAACAAAAAATGTAGCAGGCAAAAACGACTCCTAGTTTTTTTTCCTTCTGATCGCCTGAATCATAGAGGGAATAAAACAAGAACACAACCGCTTTTCCCCTCTATTCACTTCGTCGAGAAAAGATATAGCCAAGCCTCATGAAAAGGAGGTCACTGTAAGAACAGTGCTATTCTAACTCGCCAAATCGATACAAGAAAAAGAGCTGCTGCGCCGCCTTCAACCCGAAACAACAAAAATAACAGATGTGTTAGCCATGTGCCAGCGAAGGCTATGAAGCTAACAGGGGAAACCTAATAAAGTACAGCTCTTTTCCTCCGTCTAGTTGCATGCGCTTTTGTCTCAAGAGAAAAGGCCATCGGAATAACAGAAAATATACCAAGAAATAAATGTATTCCGGGATAAAAGCAGAGATAGTAAAATAAATAGAAAACGCCAGTGAAATGTGCCCCGCCAAGATATACGCCTCTCTTCCAAGGTCAAGTGATAATGATATCACCAGCCCAGAAGCAGATATAGATGAATAAAATAGAATAGAAACCCAGCAAAAAAGGACGCAATATAGGAAATGGGTATGAGATAACGAATAATGCGATCCGACAGTAGTGAAGTTATGTGAAAAGTAGAAATGATGAAAACAAGCAGATAGTACGACCGTTAGCGTGAGTGTATAAGATGAGAGAAGAGCGGCTTGCGACCGGATGGTTATTAGGAGCAGGTGGGGAATGATGAGGTTGATCCAGTCGCTTTGGGAAGTGCCGAGGCTGTTTTTTTTTGGAAATTCAGAGTCTAATCGCTGTTGCTGGCACCATCATCTAACACAGGCGGCGTTGGTGCCTGGATTGAACTGCCGGCATATACGGGTGCCCATACTTGGTAGTGCAGGGTGGCAACGTGAGCAATCTTAGTGGCCATGAGCGCGATTCCTGCGGTCTCTATCTGCAGTGGCGACGAAGTGACGCCGCGAGAAGGTGTGTAAGGCCGGCCGGCAGTGCCATTAGTAAAGAGGTGCCACGCCTTCATGCCGCGGAAGTCACGCAGACGGGGCATGATCTCCCACGAAAGGTGCTGGAAGATGTGTGTTTGCGCATGGATGGCGATGTCAGTGGTCATGGTAGCCATGCTCTGTTTGAAGAGGGTCTCGATTTCAGCGACCTTGTCCAAGGACGCAGAAGTGTTGCGGACGACCTGCAGAGCCCACATGGGGGCGACGACGTCCCAACGGGAGGCGCCATTTCTTTGCGAGGATGACGAGGGCACCGTTCTGAGAAGGTCTACAAGAGACTGGTACACGGCATCGCGGGCCTCCTTGGCGGTCTGGCGCGGCGCAGAGAAGATGAGCGACGAGCGAGGCGAGTTGCGGGGAGACGACTCGGCAGAGCCGTTAGCACTCAGTGTCACTGAGGCAGGGCGCGAGATAGGAGGAGAGTTGAAGTCAAAGTCGACATCCATGGCTTCCGACAGATACGAAGGAACATCAGCCGGCTGGTTCTTGGGTGCGATCTTGATCAGCTCGTCATATTGGCGCATAGTAATGAACAGAGCAGTCATCTCGGTTACCTCATCGCGCAACTTGTGAATACGCTCCTCATCGTGCATGAAAGTTGGCGGAATAGAAGTGTAGGGCACGTGAGTAGACGAGCTAGAGGTTGAGTGGTGGTGGTGGTGATGGTGGCTTGAGGGGGCAGGGAAACGGTAGGCAAAGACGATAGGCATAGTCATCTGAGCCATGGCGATACCCAAGATAGCCAGATCGCCCAGGGCGCGGATGTGTGAAGCATTGGCCTCAGTAGCTGTCTTTATAAAGCTATTGGTGTAGTTGCGTACGCTGCTGAACCACTCGCAGGCCGGGGCCACATTTAAACGCTCGGAAATTATCTTCTTTTCAAAATATCTCTTCTCAAACTTGACAGTGTCCTCGATCAATGAGGGACGTAGGCAGCGGATCTGGTGGTTGGCAACATCCAGCTTCATGGCCTCCAGCACACACAATAGGTCACGCAGGCCCTTGACTAGCATCTTGATGTCGTTCTCGCGGTTACCCTTGCTCAGCATGTTGTACATGTCGTCGACCCAGTCGTCTCTCATAGGGGCGCAGTGGGACTTGAGCAGGGTAGCTAGCCATGAAGCCAGCTTTTCTAAGTCAGCAACGCCGTGGTCGAACTGCTGCATCAGTAGGTCTAGGTTGAAGCACTCGTCCAGTGACGGGCGATCTCTGCTGGGGACTAGGGTCTGGATGATCTCCTTAACGGCCTTGAGAAGGTTGGGAAGGCACCAATTGTTTGAGTGACCGTACTTCTTCTTGAAGGCATCACGGCTGACCAGAAACAGGCCGAGTTGCTCCTCTAGCAGCAGCCAGAACTGCTCAGCACGCTGGTTCTTCTTGCGGCCCTTGTCGCCATCCATGTTGGGGCGGAAGTGCAGCTCCGGGTCGAAGTTTATGTCATGACGGAGGCGTGAGTTGAGCACGATGCGGTTGACGTCGAGCTCGATGAGGGTGTTTCTAGTGACGGGCGGCTCCAAGCTGGATTCGGCAGCTGACGTTGCCGAGGACGAAGACGAGGAGTGCTTGGAGGATCCCTTGGTAGAGTTTGCTCTGGAGATGGCGGGTGTGCTGGACTGTGACGATGAGGACGAGGATGAGGCGGATGAAGAGGCCTTGGCGACTGAAGCAGAGAGCGGAGTGTCGAAATGGCGCGGGTCCTGCTTCTTGTGTGCGGGAAAGGTGCTGGTCTGGCTGGCAACGGAAGCCGGGACTTCAGGGCCCTTGCCCTTGGTGTTGTTTTCCATGCCGCCACCGGCGCCTTCTTCAGAAGCCATGATTTCTGGGTTGGTGGTTGGTAAGAGGCGGTGATATGAGTTGTTGTTATAGGTGTTGTTGTTGTTGTTGTTGTTGATGTTGTTTTTGTTGTTGTTGCTGATACTGGTGATAGTTGGGCGCGGCGATGAATTAGGCAGTTGCAGAAAGAGAAGCTAAGAAAACGGCGGGGATAGAGAAGAACTGTTGACGGCTGTTAGTCGGGTTCTTGCTTTCTTTCTCTCGTTCTCTTTCTCTCTTGTCTAGAGTCAAGGTGGCGTAGTTGCAAAAGTGCGGGTTGCAGAAGCGTGGAAGTGATTATGGACAAAAGGAGTTAAAACGAGAGGAAAGGGAAAAAAAATTAAATTAAATGAAGGGCGCATCCAGGCCAGTTATAAAACGGACGGTCCGTATTGTAGTGGAAGTGCTAATACTGAATATACTGATACTAGTAGGCTTGCTTCTGTAAAGGACGGGTGTGTATACAAAGAGAAAAGGATGATATTAAGCACCAAGTCACAACGCAGGGCCCGTGACAAGGGAAGGAAGGCACCCCCCCAGCTGGCTGGGGCAGTGGGTGGACTGGAACTGCAACTGCAAACTCTCGCCTGGACCTGGCCCTGGACCTGGAAATAGATTGGGGAATATGAGGAAGGGGGAGTGTGATATGTATGCTAGGCGGGTGTGAGGGATCGTAGTGTGGCCTGGTCTGTCTGCATTACATTACGTGCTGCAAGAAGAAGAGAGAGCCAAGTCAAAAGAGCTGTGCAAGTCGAGCAGACACTCATTCTTCGTTGCCAGCCAAGCTACAGATTGCTGCACAAAGCCAGACAGAAAAATCCAAGGCACAACTGATGCCGCAGAGTTTGGAAACACGGCTCTCCTCAGTTCACTTCTCTCGATGTGATACCCATTGGACTATTCTGAGGCAGAGAAGAAAGGCGGAAATAGCAAAGGGCGAGAGAGGGTTGGGTGATAGCCGAGCGCTGTAGCAAGACAATCGGCGATAGAGTAGAGGGAAACTTACATAGCAAAAAGAATATCTCGAAAGAGTCGCAATAATGAGCGTGTGAGAAGGAGACAAAAAAAAATGAATGTGAACAAAGTAGAGCAAAGCGATCCCGGAATGCGGAGGCTTCGTAATGCGGATGGGCGGTGCGGGCTTTTATAATGTTGTCAAGTCTACTAAGTATACTAAGGCGGAGGGGGCAACATATGTGATAGAACAACTACGGCAAAGGAATACAGAAGAAGAAAAGCCCTCGATATATCTCTGACTCTTTTGCTGCTCTAGTCGCTTTGCCAGCCCGTCGAATATTCGAGGGAGAGCCTAAAAGCCCATCCCAGAGGGATCGCCCATATATTTTGATAATGCATAGTGCATACAATAGTGAGAGTAGTATTAGTTAGGTCTTATGGGGTCCCCTAGAGACATTCTTTCTGGCACTAACAAGTAGTCGGCTTAGCCAACGTTCTAGCTGGGGCAAAAAAAATTGTTGGCTTCAATGGGAAAATGAATAATGAATAATAGCCACCCTAAAATTCTAGACACAATAAATTTCGGGCTAGCATTAATGGTCCCCTAGCACTCTTCATTCAGGCCAAGATCAGGGACCGGCCGAGTTGACTATGCCTATAACATTTATACTAGCACTATAACTTGGCACTACAACTAGCCCACACAACTAGCAGTATCTTTACCCTACTATAACTAGCCTCTAATAAAATCCACCAGCGGTCACTTCGATGTATTCGAGCCTAAAGTGTATCTGTCCTTTGAGCCTTTAACTGTGTTCATCTTTGTTAGATAGGCTTTTGCCTCATGATCCGTTCAACAAGCAACATTTTTGTAACCTTTTATGCTACCCTTCGTTCACAAGCCACTAGAGTTGTATACAGACACAAGCCGCTTGCTTCTCCCATTCTGCTCCGTCTTCGCCTCCAGATTTGCTTTTCTTTTTCTTTTTTTTTTCTTTGTTTGCTTGTATGATACAAGAACCCGATACTCCCAAGCTCTTAGGGCATCAAATCCCCGTACAGCTTGCGCCATGATTCTCAGAACGTAGCTCGAATTCCCTTTCTTCACTATGCAAAGGAAAAGAAGAGCAAAGAAAAAGGATCACCCTCTGATCGCCACTTCTGCGATGTTTGATGATCTGTCGTCTGGTCTGGTCTTTCTTTCTGTTCTCTCTTCCTAGCCTTGATATTCACCGTTTAGTGTCCCCCCCCCCCCCCCCCCCAAGTTTAAAAATACAATATCCTCCGACTCGTCTTTCTCCTCTCCGCCTCCGCCCCATCATCTTTTCTTTTCCACCTCCTTCGTCGCCGCCATTCGCCGCCTTCGGGAAAAAATACAAGCACATGTTACTGCACTTGGTTTGAGATATTCATGGGGCTATTTTCTTGGACCTTTCCCGGTTACTGGCGTGGATGATACAGTCGTAAACTGCCGAGGGAGCGGGCAGCAAATATAATTATGTGTAGTTGTATGTATATAAATAATTCCTGAGTAGCAATATGTCATAAATATTGTACATGCTGGGGCGATAGGAGGTGGCGGCTAGAAAATAGACAAGCAAAGACTTGTCACAGAGTCAGAGTCATAAAGACACACGCCCAGTTCTTAACTTGGCCTGTCATTCGAGAATACCTGGCACGGAACGGCAGAGGCACGGGAAGCCGTACTATTGTTGCCATCTAGCAGTTCCACCATAACTCCTATGCATCGTATACTTTGGTATATTGGTACATTAGCTCTGTGTTATTGTATACATCGCTTCTCCCTTTGCTGCTATCAAGCAAAGATATAGCAGTTCCCTCTGCCACATTATCCAAGTTACATCTTCATAGCTCTATAGCTCCATAAGATTAATGAATTAAAAAAAAAAAAAAATTATCCAAGTTTCCCTTAACGTGGTTTATCTGTATCTCTTTCAAGTTACAAGCAAAAAAGCATTCAAATCCCCCGTTCTATGCAAGGTTTCTTGTACAGGTCAGCTGCAAACCATGAATGTATGTATACAGTATCAAAGGTAGAACATCGCACATTTCAATTTACCATATGCATAGGAATTCGGTAGCTGTAGCTGCATCTCTATATGCAGGGCCAGCCCCCAAAAAAAAAAAAAAAAAAACACTTGCGATACTTTGACCCTTCTTCGCTCAACATTGCCTGTGGCCAACGGCGAGTATTTTTCATTGTTCGTGTTTTTCGTGTTGTATGATATGTAATGTATGGCTCCGTATCACTACATGTACAAATCACATCGCGTAAAGCAAAGCAAACACTAGAAGAAGCAAGTGGCGGCAGATTTGCTTGCCAATGGTTTTTTTCCTAAGGAGTGTTCGTCTTCTTCGATCTTACGACCTACCGGTTATTATGTGATCTGATCTGACTTGACGGCGTAATCATATTATGTTGTCTTAAATTTCCCTTCCCCCTTAACCAATATGAAAGTTCATCAAACCTAGCTTCTTTTTTTTTTCTTGTTTTGAAATAGTGGTTGACCACAGTGGCTTCTGCCGCATTTTTTTGTGGATTTCCAATAATAGGCCGCGCCAATATTGGCAATTTGCCTTGTCCCATGAACCCAAACACCGTAAAAAGTGAACAAAGAAGAAAAAAATACAGCAAAGTAAGATAACTGAATGGCCTTTAGCCTGTTTGAATGCAAGTTTTTAAGTGTTCAGGCCTTGGGGCGAGATGTTGTTTCCCTTTAGTCAGCCGCCATAATTCAACAATATGTCCGTTATGCATGTGGCGGCGTTTTTGTGGCTGAAGAGAAGGAGTAAATATTGTTGTTCTTTTATTTCTTAGTTTTGACTTTTTTTTTTCTTCAGAAGAGGCCCTTTTCCTCCTATTAGTCCTTTTAGTGGTTTTAGTAGCTGTAAATAAATAAATAAAAATGGTAGTCGTTATGCGCATTCCCCGAAAAGACTCCGCATTCCCTTGTAAGGGTAGACCGAACGAAGGCGATGAGGCGAAACTTAAAATATTTAGCAAAAACAAACGGAAAAAAAAAATAGCGAAATGGGAAACTAGAAGCACTTATCAGAAACACTGGACACTGAGCCACTTCAGCGGCACTTGTTCTTTATCAACTTCTAGACGCTCTATCTAGAACTGTCGAACCACTATATCAACCAACATATCTATATGTACATATATATGTTATGTATAACAACACAGATATTCAAAGATACACATATAACTATACTACTAATTATTTTCTTCCACTAGTACATATCAAAAGCACATGTGACCACCAAACCAGAGCTAGCAATCCATCTTACTGCTCATAATCTATTACTCGCCTATTTCATAATGTTATGTCAAAGAAACGGAATAATTGTATTTAGCACTCACATAATATGTCTAAACTGCAACCACAGCTCACTCTGAGGTCTCAACATAAGTCGTGGGAGCTGTCTTTTTCTCACCATCATCATCACCATGATATGATGACACTTGTAGCATCATTGATCGACATGATACCAGACCGTTGAACCATGATCAGATAGTCCTATAATCATCAAACAATCTTTGGCATTCGATAGGTATTAAATTGCGTTGGGGTGCACACAAGTCTCCCCAACTTCTTATAGGTGGCCAATCGTCGTTTTGTCCATTTCTTTGGTACTTCTTTACCGTACTGTATATAATATGTTTGCCATCTTTCCCCATTGATATATTAGCTGTAAAATAATTCAATGATGAGCAAATGTATAATAGGTCGTCTCATCATATAATTCACGTCATGTGCCTTTGAAACCTCTTTGTCGTCCGTACCAATTCTATTAGAGGCTCCGATTGGGGAGGAAAAAGAAGCCGCATATTTATCCAATCATAGCTCATATGTTTAAATTGCCCCACATAATTCTTCTTTTTGTCACTCTTGTTGTTAGAAATTAGATAAAATGAATCATGCTTTATTTGATTCTTCTAGAAGGACTAGGAACAAACTGCAATTACCTATAGATAGGTTTTTGTTCATACACTGAACTGTTTTTGGAAACTTCTGTTTTTGAAATTTCAGAAGATGGGTTTCTGGAATATATATTTTTTTAATGCACAATAAATTTGATGCACTGATTTCATTATTCTACAACTATCCATTGTACAATGTAATCATGCGCTGTTTTCGTGGAAAAAAAAAACATGGATTTTTTTTAGATGAAAAAAAGGCTAGTACTACATATATTGCCGGCTTATATATATTCAAAAGAAAGTAATCAATATTTTAGCAGCATCCGGTATCTACTACAGCTGAACTTCGGCTAGTACGACGACGCAGAGTGGAAAGTTCCCATTACAGTTGCTTTTTAGCTTGATTATCCCAAAGAGTGGCGTTTTTTTTTCTGTTTTTGTTTACGATACTCTGGTAATCCCGACGAATGCCTCTAGAAGGCGGATGTTTGAGTCTCAAAAGGATGGGAATCGCGCCAGGAGCACAAATATACATCAAAAACCCGCCACTTTTACTTCGATATCATTTATCTCTCTCTCACTTTAGATCAGGAAAAGATACGTAAATTGCCACCCGGGCATAGAGTCTGCTCCAGGTTCCCTGTGCCGATGCAAAGACCATTATCGCAAATTAAGAAACAAAGTAAACAAAGCGCATAAAGCTTCTATCTTTGAACTTATTTACTGTCGCGTAATTTTCTCTGTAGGGGACCATCAGCATTATATATCATAGTGGTAGTAGTTGTCAATCTTTATGATGCAAAAAGTTGTTCTTTGTAACACATGAGTGGAGTCAGTAACAAAGAGTTACTTCCTCATCGAAAACCTATATTCTTAACAGGGTTACTGTAGTGAGTAACCCTAGCGTTGGCAAGCTTTATCTAACTAACGCCATCGTATTGCTGTGAAGTACCAGTAGCTAGACGTGAAAGAGTTATCGCCATAGTATATAGATATTGTTTATGCTCCATTTAAAACTTCGAATCATTGTTGATGTATATCCGAGTCAAGTACGCGATGCTATATACATTACTCGCGGCCTGTTTTATTCTATCATTTGACCCAACCACTAGAGCCCAACCACAACCGTCATAAGTCTTAGGGTTTAGAAATTTCCGGTCGACTTTGCAACTTCGTTTCCCGTTAATTGTAATGAATTCCCGTGTCGTATGTTTGGGTTTTGGGTGATATTCAAGAGTTGGGATGTCTAGTGGTCTGTGATATATCTAGATGATATTTTACCCCTCTTTCTTCGCTTCTATCATCATTCATCTAAGCTTGGTAAGCTATCCATTCTCTGTCTCGATGGGGTTAATATTGAATAGGATAGATGAGGAAATCCATATTTATCTCTAATCTTTATATTTCGAGCATGCCGATTCATACCGTTTCATCAATGGAAGATACTCTCGTCTCGGTTCCTTTCTTTTTATATGTCAGTTGCCCCAAAAAAAACATGTATCTGACAATCCTGTTCCGCATAATCAACTATGGGAGGAAGCTTAGATCGAATGGTGAGAGATGATACGCAAGCTCTGTTTTACAACAGATAGAAAATTTATGGTTGTCCTTGACCAAACCTTGATTGTTTGTCGGTTTGTTTGTGATTCCATTAGTCTCACGCTTACTATGCGTTTTTTTTTGTGAACGTATATGGTGCTAGTCTAATTGTAAATTACACTCATCATTTTGGTTATCTTTGGTGTTGGATTAGTACGAGTCGTAGTGGCTTCCTTGGTGCTGAACTAGAGGTGCAAGCTAGCAATAATAGGAGTCATAGAGCTTACAACTCATCGCTAGATATGACCTATCTTACCTATATCTGAGCCGGTCGACACTTGTTTTTCATATATAGTGACTAGAAATGCCGTAAGAAAATACTTAGTGTCAAAAGAGAGGGGTAGATTTTCATGGTTTGTCAAAGGCTTGTTTGATCGATGGAGAGAATGTCCCAAATGAAACTTAGAACTCGACCATTGAGTATCGAAGAGCATGCTTCGCATAGAATCGTCGGAACGGCGACGTACATATACATGAGTGCCAAACATACTATATATCATACATGTGCACTATTATCTGCAAGCAAGCCGATATCGATTTATATTTAGTGCTCAGCATGTTGTCTAGAGGCTTGCGTTGTGGCTGGTAAATTGGAATTGTATTACAATTACAGGATAAGATCGGCCGGATCTTGTCTGACATATATGTATGTCTGTAGATACGACAGACATTTATATATACTTGCAAGATAAATCAGAGCACTGTGTATTTTCAATCAAGATGATATGCCTGAAAACAAAATATCCGGCCGAGAAAGAGAAAACCTAGTTCCAAAGACATGGAAAAGACACCGTGAGTAGATAGAGGCTAGAAAAAGGGAGGGAACGAGCCCTTGAAGTGCCGTTCACTGGTAATGGATAAACCGTGTACAAGGTTATTACTGTACGGCAGGCTGTAAAATCACATGAAATAGGTAGATATTAGTGTAATGTGATAGCGCGCGCCAGGGCCTTCTCACTACTGAACTTTAAGTGCGTCTAGAGTCTGATTACTCAGTGTTCGGGATATAGGATTGGCTAGGTCCTTGTCTCAACATGACCAGGAGGTTCGGTCCTTTAGTAGACGGAGAACCATACGATGCCGAAGACACTAGCGATAGCAGAAACACGAAAAATATGATGAATGAGAAGAGGACACCCGGAAAGGGTAACACTGGCCGCGAAGAGCCAAAGCGACTATGGCAGCTAAAGGTCACCTCAAGATGCCTGTCTGGGGGGTCGAGAGAACCAAACAATACTACGTCTCAACAGTAGAATGGCATAGCACTATGAATGAGGATATATCCCTAGTGCCGTCTCAAACCTTGGGGCTTCGTTCCCGTGCTTCTCTGTGCTGTAACGGTCTGTAAAAGTTCAGGCCAAAGAAGAAAAGGCGGTACAAGAAAAGACGGAACATAGAAGAAAGATACTAACGGAAAAAAAAAGTCCATGTCCAAGCAAGCATCCCCGTGATTTCGATCGTCTCAGACTTCGGGGCTGTTTCCAGCTGCACGTGCAGTGATACTAGAAGAGGAGCAACCACTTCCGTAAAGACTTGATTGCTTTGGCGTAGACAGATGTATGTATGTATATGTATGCTAATTGACTCAATGCACAACGCCCTCTCTAGTATTGTGCAGATTCGAATATACTTATGCACGTATCTGTGCCTCGAGGAATATAATGTGCATATATTGTATACGGATATGTATATGACGGTATTCTTTGCTTGACAAGGTATTTATGAAAGAAAAAGAACCAAAGCGGGTTGGCTTAAAGGCTGTTTCTAAATTGAACTATATTTATCCTTTATAAGAGAAAGTAAACGTCAGAGGAGACCCTGACCTGATATATGCCAGATTTGCTGTCCAGGACCCTGTTTCTGTCCCAAAGAAGAACAAAAAAGTGCAGTCGATAGGGAGAACGAGTAAAAGAGTTAACAAGGCAAATGCCAACTCCTTCAGTCAGAATATTGGACAATATACACCCCACATGCAGCGGAATTGTTATAAGAAAAAGGAAATGACAGCTGGATAGAAACCAATATTACGTTCAATTTACACCAAAAACGCAGAAGCAACGACGTGGATAGTGAGATTGAGAGAAAAAGGGGCGATAGAACACATATATGATGAATATCTACAGATCAAAAACATACAGCAATACGGTGAAGGAAACTATATAGCTATTGATTTGTTGGTAAGCTCACTTGATATGGATCTTCAGCTAGCTGTTTTCTATACTGATGGAATTGGATATCTTGTTCCTGAGTAGTGTTTCAAGCAAGAATTTCCACGAATAGCAATGACAGCCATTATTTCTGTACAGCGTAGGTGGTCTGAATCAACACTTGATATCACACTGAGGCATATTATACATTTAGAAGCAACGCAATATTGTAACCTGCATAGAAAAACTTATCATTATTAAATCCGTGACTCGACTGGCAACATGCATAGTTACAGCGATAGCAATAGCCCCAAACGGAAGAGGCGAAGAAAAGGTGCATAGGAAACACTAGTGGTTGAAGCGGAATCCTCGAGTGATACAAAGAGTTGTGGAAGATATATGTACGAATACATAGATACATAGAGATGATTTATATATAGACTATAGCTCTGAGAGATTTATACTATGAATACCTGGAACGAGTCTGGCGTTTTTGAGATCCCTTAGAGTAAATTCTGTATTTTGACACCTCAAGCAGCCCATCGATGAAACCTGGGCCAAGATCTGTATGAAGCATCAATGTGTAGAGCAAAACTAGATATACATATAATGATTACTAACTTCTACTATTTCTAGAATGGCTAGGAGAAAAAAGCAGCTACTGTTATCGTTAAACGACGATCTCTTTCCTAAAGTAGACCATCTCCAGGTTGCACATCATCGACGTTTCCGCACTCTTTTTTTTTTGGCCAATAATCTCTGATGCTGGAACCAACCGGTAAATTAATCTCTTAGAAGGCAATGGTGACATGTATGTAGGCCTTAACTGGTCACTATTTCTTCTGTTTGTTTCTGACCCTCGACTAACGTATGGTTGGGGATGGAGATCACTAGAATTTCTCTCACGGCTTAGTTTGAGGATGACCTCTCGATGTAAACTACTTTTGGTACTATATGCAGATTTCAAAAGCGAAAAAAAAGGCAGGGCAGGTCACTGAAACAGGAATTACCCTAAAAAAAATGAAAAGGCAAAGGCATTTATTTGAAGATCACAGCAATCCCTCGCCTGTAAGGAAAATGGTACCAAGTGAAAACATAATATATGAGTTAAACTAACTAGTCCCGAAAAAAGGAGAGAGAAAAATAAGTTCAGGAATGGCGTTCATGATAGCTTCGGCGCGGACTGATTGATGCAGATCCTGTTATGAAGATAACATGCAAAATACAACGACATACTAGCATATGTTCTATGTACATATAGTTATAGTGTACAGTACACCCACTAATACAGCACCTGTAGACAGGTACCAGGGTCCAGTTTCTGAGCCTATTCTAGCTAACGTACAGACTAAAGGGACCAAAGCAATTCTAACTGCTCCAGGAACGGCGTCGTCAACATCGTGATACAAGACCAAGCAAAACTAGCACTGCGCTAGAAACTGGTTAGAAGATGCTAGCAGTACTGATAGTGATACTTAGTCTTAGGTCTAACAAGTCACGATTTGGGGTGCCGGATTTGGTCTGGCGGTGTTTGAAATATAGTGTTTGGACTTTAGAACACGGATATGGATTCTACAAAAAAATGATTGCTGCTAGTTATCAGTCATAGACTTGGCTTCTTTTTAAGTGGTTTGTAGTGGCTCTTTACCAAGCTAAATACTGCTAAATCATGTGAGTTTCTAAGCTATCGGTATCAACATAAACCTACAGTATGTTTTAATATCCTTCTGGAAGAACCCGATACTATATGTCTCAGGTTGATGAGAGATAAAAAGGGGGGAGAAGACGGCTCGATATTCTTTCGAATCAAGGCTAGTTGTTAGTCTTGTTTGTTTATCCGACAAGATCAGCAATCATGAGTGAATAGTTAAATGCTAGCTACACTATTAAGATGATTGCGTTGCTACATACATTTGGCAGAGAAAGTCATATCAACCACAAGCTTTCAGTTACAGAAGATAAGAAGGCCTAGTAACAGATCAACATATATACATATACCCAGAATATATGTAGTATCCGAATAGTAAAATGGGCTACATTTCTTAGGCCGCGACAACATGATTGGCATGCCACTAGTGGCAAATCTGATTAATTGTCCGCGATCTAGCAATTGGCTTCCCTTTCCCTTTTTCTATTCTTTTCGACTAGCATACAAAAGTCGTCGTATGCTACTTCTAGGAAATCACTACTACATACTATATGCATAGTAGTGCTAGCTTGCTAGTCAGCTGGCAGGAAGGCGGCGGTGGGTAACCAAAACAAGCAGATAGTGAGCCATATACGGTTTCTTGCATTACATTACAGCATCCCTAGGATTCGAAGTGGTGAATAGCATTGCATATGTATAAAGCCAGGTCAATGAGCGGAAAAAGAAAAAAAAGTTACGAGAGAGAAAGAGAAGACAAAATCCGTCCATTGAACCGCTACAGCTCTATGCTACGACGTTAACCTATATGTACCATCTGTACACATACACAGATATACATATACATATATATTTTATATGTATATTTTTATGAGTTGGATTCGGTACTGTCTTTTTCTCTCCACGTACTGTAGGAGACAACAAACGCTAGTCTTAATTAAGGAATATTATCTTCTTCTGTCAACTTTTTTCAAAATGAAAATGAAGAACAAAAAAATGTGTAAAAAATATCTACCTATAACTAAGTAATTTTTTGCTTCTTCTTTGTAGGTTGGGAGATGTAAAGATAAATCTTTCTATAGATCTATGGAACTAAGATATATATCTTAATGGATAGTATATCCCTCTAGGTCTTACCTTACAACTAGGTCCACAACCCTACTCTACTAATGGTTATAAACCTTAACTATCAGAAAAATTAGATAACAAGTGGAGAATTTATTATATTATGAAGAACGAAAAGTAGTTAAGGGCATCATGACTAAACTAAAAACATTAAGTATCAAAGTACAGGTATAAAATCATCATCATCATATGTCAAAGTACATATGTGCAAAGACGCAGATAGTTGACCAGAAGAATCAGTCATACTCCTGAGCACTCAAGTCACACCAAATTTATGGATTGATGTAATTTGGGCGTCTGGATGGATTCGGAAGACAAGGCATAAGAACTCTGCGCTGACTGGAGGTACCTCTCTTCCGAGGTCTACCTCTAGTCTTTTTCACCTTATCTGGATCAATGATTTTGAGAAGAGGATCTTGCAAAGCAGCATCTTGGTTTAGCCAATAAAAAGGGTCGATGTCCTCTTTCTTGAGAGTCTGTCTCTTTTTGTAGAATTTTATGCCAACATGGAAAGCCAAATTGCAAACGAAGCCGTCCAGAGCAAGGCAGTGCAGTGGTTGGTACAGGTAACCCTCTAGATTAACCTTGAAAAATAGGTATCTGTACAAGAGTAACTTGTGTAAGTGCTTGTTTTTACTTAGTCGTCTTTGATATTTTGAAATTAAATAGACTGACAAGCTTTTTTTTTTATACTTTAATTTAATCTTTATTTTTGAGAGGGATGCCATATCTGGAAGCGGTATAGCAAATATAGAAAGCGGTGTAAGCGTCGTTGTCTCTTATGGTACGTGGAGATAAAAATGACAGTACCAGGAGTCCGACCCATCTTGTCATGTGACTGGCACTAACTACACTTTCGAGCCTTGGCTGGTTAGCCAGCTTGACTTGCCTCTGCCTTTCTTGTTCTATCTTGTTTACATACATAACTATGCATTCCAGATCCGTTTTTATATTATATGTATAGAATTGTACGAAGATAGAAGAGGGGGAGACGGCCAGGGATGGAACATTGGGTAGATACGAGGCGGGGTTTGAGTATCCAACGAGGCCAAGCAACCGGCCATACAAGTACATTAATATCTAATGTACATACATATTTGTATGTATCTGCTGCGTCTATGGCATAATAAACGCCGCCACCTGCTGCGACGAGCGGGGAAGAAGATCAAGACTTCATACAACTACTGATATGTACTACGACTAGAGCAGACAATTGACCATGGCTATATAAGCGGTCGTATACACACATACATTTACGTAGTCGACAATAAATTGCTTGGGTCAGAGTGCCGGGAGATTGGTGGCCAACTCGGGAGACATCTCCAAATAGAGCCGTGATCGCCACTCGTTGGACCATCCTATAACCAGAGTTGCCTTTTGGGCTCTACAGATACAGTGGCCCAAAGCATAGTGTTAGAAGGGGAGGGGAGGGTTTCATTTTGGTGCTGGCTAAGCGCAAAAAGGACCTGGCACTTTAGCCTTGGTAAGCTAAGCTAGCTGGCGTGGTTGCATGCATGTATTACTACTATATAATGTATACATGTGCTTAGGTTTGCCTATATGTCAATAGCCAAGAACCGACGAATAAACTCAAATACACTTTGGCATTTGCTCCAGAATGGCAATATGTTTGTGTTTTATCTTACATGGTTAGCAAATACATTGGAAGATAGAGATTTAATTTTTTATTTATTTTTAAGAAGATGCATATGTACATACATCTGTTACTAGCAGAATACGTTCTATATATGCACAATCCTTCTGTAACTGACCTTATAAAGATTATTCAGTTTTCGCCTCTGTTTTTCTTTATCTTCGTCAGATTAGTCCGAGATCACATGACCTTGACTACCACCACGTTTACCAGTAGCTCTTCCCAATTTACAGAGACCCTTTTCAAGTTTTTTTTTTTCCCGGTTAATGGGGGGAGGAGAGGGATGACGAAGGGGCCTAGACTGCGCCAGGAACCAGATGTTCACTTTTGCTTCGGGCAGCCAGCATTTTTATCTTATTTTGTTTTTAGTTTATTATTTGGTCCCTGTTGATGGGTTGAGCTTTTGTTTGTCAACTATATGTATATGACTTTACAGCAAAGAGAAAGCGAGAAAAAAAAAAACACTCAATCAAAACAGGGGATGCTAGGCCCGTCGATAAGCCATGCATAGTTCTGAAATATGAAGGTCAAAGCGTGAAAGCCTTGAGCTGAGGCATTGGCGATTGTGACATTGCCACATTTTAGGCCCCTTCTAAAACACAGGCTTATTTTCTGACCTCGAAATTTGGCCAACTTATCACTGGTTTGCCATCTTGCTTTCTGTAAGCTTCTATGCAAGTTCGATCGCACACAGGACGACAAAGCGTCTCTTATCCTCTTACGAGTCCGTCCGTGTGGTCAAGAGCAAGGAAGAACTCTTTAGTTTTAGTTGATACTTGGTTCTGATCATTGCATATAATCTGATGAAATCTTATAATCTAGAGACAATAGTCATATATACAAGTTTTGATGATACACTTACAAGTACATATTCTGCAAGTTACCCTCAAATGGGTTATTCACATAAGCGTCCTAGTCGTCTCCTGATAATCATTGTCTCTTCATCAAGGGGAAGAATGTGATGGGGGCCTAGATTTCAAGAGAAAGAGAACGGAACTGGGGGCTTGCCGTTATCATATCATCTGTGACTTGGTGATCTACTTACTGTACATACATACATACATACATACATACATCTTTGCCTATCACTTTGCAAATACTGATTAACACCTATGTCTTAGTATAGTAGTTGTATGTACATGTACAAACACATTCTGTCTTTCCATACCAAGCTCCTATTAGTAGAATGATAGAAGGGGGGGGGGAGGCAAGACAGGGGCATGATGAGCAATCTGTATGGATATAAAGCACTGTTCATGTCAAGTTGGCCTTATCAGGCACTTAGTATAGCTCGTGCTTTCCATCATCTTCTCTCTTTCCCTCTTTTGCTTGTGCTAGTATTAGCAACCGCAGACCACGCTGCGGGTATTTCCTTCCCGTGCGTTATTGTATGTTTACGTTAAACTTTGTACATTAATACATTGATACGATGTATATGTGCATATACTTGAAAGGTCATGCATGATGCATGCTTGGAATCCCATGTAAGAGATCAGAGTAAAGTGCATTAAGACTACTTTTGAGTCTGCCCACTCCAGCTACAGTGTTTGCTGCTCCCCTAGCAAGTAATCGCTACTGAGAGACAATAATCAATATATAAAGATAGACGGACTATATGTAGTAAAGCTCGGAAACTTCATGGCGAAGTCGACGTGGGGTAGCGGCTTGAACTACATGTTGTTGCGTGGCTTCGTTTCTATGTGTTTGATTTCATGCTTTTTATATACGTATCTGACTCCTTAGCCGCGGCAGTGAGCGATATCTGTATCTGTACATCGGTACTACGTGTTCGATAGTACATCAATGCACTGTAGTTGTAATAATCTGAAGTTGTGGCAGCACCAATGAATCATCAGGCAGAGTTGTATGGGAGTCGGGCAAAGCGTAGTGACAGGCCTAAGCCTGAATGTATGCAAGTACGGATGCTAGCTGTATCGTCACGCCCGGGAAGAGAGATAGACGTCAACTGGATATGTACATATATGTACATAGTTGCATTCTTAGGGGTAATACGGACATTGATGTTCAACTAGCCGTATATATATTAATAGAAGAAAGGCTAAGATAGAAACTGATAGCCCACTCATATCGTTCTTACGGTCACCAAACTCAACACCGAACGGAATTGAATATCCTCGCCTTCTTCCCTGTAGCTCAGATCCTGTCGTCTCGCTGTGGACGGAAAATAGAGACACTATCTCATGTCCCAGCATAGCGACAAATAAGTGTAAGAGTGATGCAAGGTATTTTGAGGAGCTAAAATGAGTGCTCTCTATAGAAAGAAGGACTTACTCAGCGGACTACGCATGATATATAAACTATAGTTACATGCCTCCTGATACGAAATTAGTCCTTGAATGCTGTTCTCTTCAATGTAGTCTTAAGGTCCTTTTAGTCAGCTACGGGCTGATGATTATTTCCGTAGATAATATGTATACATGTATGTATGTATCTGTACTTCAGCTCAAAGATCATGTTCTTGAAATGTCAAAGGAAGCACTATAGCCACCCCTAGCTGTATTCATTGCAGGCCTCCATATTGTCTTCTTCTTCTGTTTCCATTTCCAGTAATACAGCGTCAATTAGCAGGGCCCTTCTATAATGAAATATTGCCTATGGGCCTGATATAGCGGGTGGTCTGTGCACGACTTTCTAACATTTAGCACACGAATTCTCTTTCCATGTAGATTTATCTTCTCTCCTTCTCTATTTTGTCCATACACACATTCAGAGCGCAAGAAAGTCAATTAATCCTTCAGGCGGAGCTGATCGTAATCTCTTTTGGGGTCATGCTCGTTCTAGAGCAGCGATTCTCCTGCTTTTGTTCAGACGGTTACTGTCTTGTTCGAAGTCCTAACCTGGAATCCCTGCTAAAATAAGAGATAGAAAGTAGAAAGAAGATACATATATACATATGTTTAGTTAATGGTCGAGAACTACAAACAGATTATAGTTCCAGAAAGAGAGTCCAGATCTAGTAGCTGTGATGTAGTTATAGAATCTGTGAAATATAGTATTATGTATATATACAGATATGTAGTTATAGGCTCTTGTGTTGGGATGGCTCACCGAAGATAAAGAGCCTATCCATATATTGATGTTAACCGCCCAAGACAGAAAGCAAATCCATATAGTAACATTGCGGGATTCACTACTTTTCATATCCATTGTCTTTTGCTACTCTTACAAAACATTAGCACCGTAGTTTCCATGATCATAGCAAAGGCCGGTCTCTCCGTCTGCTTGGACTTTGCACAGCACAAGAAGAAGAAGCAGAATGTACATATTGAAGAACTGCCTTTATCTTCGTTAGCGTCTGCATAAACCGCTAGTCGGCCAAGGAGTCATGAACCAAGTATCAAAACTTGTACGTATTAGGTACTAATTTGGAGTAGAAACAGTAGCAAGATACATACTTGCATGTCAAGTTGGTTAGCTTTATCTCCCCACCCACACTAAAGTCCATGAACGAGGCCTGAGACTACCAGACTTGGAAGCTTGCGGCACCATAATCTGGGCCTCATGGAACAATTCAACTGATCTGTGCGTAGTCGAGAACGAACAAGACGAAGTATGGGACAAAAGAGTGACATCAAATTTTATTTTGCTTTCTATGGAGTCATAGGCGTTTCTACTCTTGTTCTTATTGCTCTTCTGCTCATCATGATACCGTCCGATCTTCGCAGGCGAGAGAGAAACAGGACGAGGTAAAAATCCGAACAACAACACACCAAAATTTTCGTTAGAGGGCTGGCTAGCGTCTTACTTGCTTTGTTGTTGATCCCGGCCGTACAATGGCTTCACCGACACGATGGCAAATTAGGCATAAAAAGAACTCGGGGGCCAAAACTAGTATGTACGTTCTTCTTCAATAGATTGAAGTGAGGAATTGGAGGGATTCCGCAATGGCGTCATATGCTTTTCTTTGTCTACCAGTAGCAGTGTTGAGTCTCTTATATGCTGTTTTTGTTCTTTTCTTTCTTTTCCACATGTACACTGCCTGGCACATAGTTGCTCGATGGAAAAAGACAAACTTGTCACCTGACTATTCTTTGTTGTTTGCTATCTGCCTTTGATTCACTTGTGTTTGCATACCGGAAAAGCTCTAGGCCGGAAAGACGCAGTGACCGAAATAAACCAGACAGACGATAGATGAAGCATGTCCTAAAACGGCCGGCGGTTAAGTTGAATCTTTTCCAGCTATGTTCTTTTCCGTGTCTTCTCAAGGAGGAAGAGACGCCGGATAACCGAGTTTTGGTGGAAAGGACAGGGTGGGACAAAGTTGACAGCGAACAAAGAGTCCCTTCTGTTTAATATTTACTTTTTTATAGTCAACTCACTATCTCATTTTGTTTATCTATTTCTTTTCCCACGGCACGGTCTTCTTTCTCGGCCTAGAGCTTGTCCTGTCGCATCTCTTGATATTCCTTGTCGGTGTCCTCTCGAGAGCAAACCCTCAGATTACCCCGGAGGCAAAACAGATCGCCGGCCCAGCTGAGACTTGGCTCAGGCCTTGTTTTTCTCTTTGCTTTCTTTCAGCATATCCTTCCCTTTCTTCTAGCTTAAGAACGATAGTGTCTTCTGTTCTTATGTGAAAAGCCTTGTTCTACTTGTTCTGCTTGCCTGAGCCGTAGCCTACAACATGTTTCGTTTGACGATCCTCTCGTGTCCACTGAGTTATCCCATCTTGTTTTTCCTCTGGTGTCGTTTTGATTTGTGTTCTCGCTTGTTGACTGAGCTTAGACCAAGTTCTGTAAAAGCAGAATCCGACATAGAACACCCTACATAGCACTGACTAGATGATTATCAGTATCATAGGTGATTGATGGACTGTATGACTGATTCTGTCTTTCATGCTGTCTTGTCTCATCTCGTCTCTGCTAACTATCTAGTGCTAAACAACAACATCTAGAGGGTTTTGTTTCTCGTGCTATCGAACATACATATCATCAGTTTTTGGAGTCTGACTTAGAGCACTAGTCTAGAGGTTCTTGTCTTCCTCTCCCTGAAACCAGTGGCCTTTTTACAGGGCCAAATTATGCCTCCCTTTCAATGTGATAGTAGTTCTAGGAGACGCTTAAGAGACCTTTCAAGAGAAATTTGACATGGTAGATGAACAGTACAGACCAACCTGTATCATGTCGTTGCTGACTAGAGATCCCTGACTGAGTTTCTGGCTCCGACCATTGCATTGGACTTGCCACCTTTTTTCGAGTGCTAGTAGATAGTGTTGTTAGTATAGTGCGTAAAGACATGGTTTATCATCTGAGATAATGAGACTCTTGGAATGAAGAGCACTAAAAAAAAAATTAGAAAAAAGGGTAGTTAGAGTTTCAGTGATTATTACAGGTTTGTTATTCTAGTCCCGATAGTGACTTTGGCTTCGCCGTTGATTGCTTGGCTTGCTTGCTGGTGGAGCAAAAGTGTTGAAGTGTCTGTTCGTCTTAGACTGGCCAGTGCGAAGATTTCACAAAGCTAGCTAGAGAGAAGGGGGGGGGGGGCGTCAAAACACAATTTGTCCGTATCATTTGTAGCAGGTATCTGTGACTGGTACCATTACAGAGCCACTAAAACTGCGGCTTGACCATCCACTGAAGCACTAATGGACAAGGCAAAGAAACGCCTGCTACTACAGTGCTACGAGGCGAGTGTTTTGGAGAAGAAGAAGGGCACCCTCGTCTTTTTTCTTCACTTACTGCAAGTGCCACCGGGGGTCTTGTATCTTCGCCTCTCTTTTTCTGCTTTCTTCTTTGCCTTGCTTAATACCAAGTCTTGCTACCTGTAGTATAGCGAGATCCGTCGCTACCGGTGTTTTGAGAAATCGACGATCGATCCAATGGTCGAGTTTCAACTCAACACCCTCCGACCAATTTTTTTTATTGCAAGACATACTATAAGCCACAATCAGTTGCATTCTACTAACTTGCCCTTCTTTTTTTCCCTTCTATCTCCAAGACTTCTCCCTCCGTCTGATCAGATCTTCCAGACGTCTTCGGAACGTGTCAGAGCAGAGCTTCGCCGCGCGCCCAGTATTATGAATGTGCTTGGTTAGTAAAGACTTATCTCTAACCTTCGACTTTCTACTACGGCTACGAGTACTCTATATTGTGTCGCTATGCGTGGGAAATACGGGACAAAATAATATATATATATATATATATATATAAAATAAAATAAAAGATACCAATAGCGCTTTGCTTCTATATCCTCTAATACAGAATTTGAGGCAAGAAATCTGCCCACTGGTACACACCACAGCAAACACTGATCAAGTAAAGTGCACAATCACACAGGCCAATTCAGTGAAGTTGCCACCAATTTTACCGTCTGTTTGAGTCTAGAAACCAGGGTTTCTCTCGCTAGCTCAAGGAGCTTAGGCCAGTCACAGGACAGTTGCCCTGAACGAAGCAAAGCAGTCACTTACGATAGAAAGAACAGAATAAACTCTGTAGTAATGAGAACTACATTGAAGCTTGGTTTTCGTCGCAGGGACTTGTGTGCCCTGGGCTTAGACGAAGTATCTGATGGTGGTGTGGCAGTGGCTTCTTGATGTGTGTGCGTGTGTATTGGTATACTCGTCTTTCTTTTTGTACCTGTACCTGTGCTCTACAAGATGCCCACACTGCTAATCTTCCATTCATCACGGCAAAATAGAGCCAACATGGCTGATTATGAGACCAGTGTCTACAACTATAGCAACATCGAAACTTAGCTCTAGTTTGTCCGCACGGTGATCGGCCCTCTCTCTTTTCAAATCTTCTCATGCTCTAGGCCTGCTGTTTTGGTCTGGGCTACGGGCGCCTGAGAGCTATTCAAGCACAAGATACCTAGAAGACCGGACTGTTATTATGGCTTTGTAATAGGTATCAAGATAATATACAATATAGTTTAGATCGTCACACAGCTATTAGTATAAGTCTACTATAAATAACCCTAATACATACAAACCCTCGTTGTCTCGCTCATCTTTCGTCTTACACCGACTTATACGCTCATCTCGTACGAGAGTCATAATAGGTTCGACGTCATCGGCCCAGATGATTGATATAGAAGGCAAGAGGACAAGAGACTATTAAGACAGCAGTCTATTGCTACACTGACTACATATACACATATAGAAGCACCTACTGTGCTATGCAACCATGCATCCATCGATTGCTTCGGCTGGGTCTGGCCAAACATGACTAGGCTCGAGGGCCTGCAGTAACAGAATATGCAAGTCAAATCCCAAAGCGCATGTAAGCCCTGTAAGCCCTGCTGTAGCACGTTCTAAAAAGCTACAAAGAGCGAGAGATTGTGCGAGAAAAAAGCTGGCCTCACTGGCCTTGCTGTCTTTAGAGGTGCCGTTATATGCTGAGCCATACTAGTAAGACTGTTTGCATCGTGACTCTGGCTTTTCGAATCTGGATGTAGTGTCTCTCTAATTGGATAGAAAAGCACGCTAGAACACTGCAACGCACTGGGCGGCTCAATATATGGCGCTGATCATGGCGTAAGTGCATTCGATGTAGTGTTTGGCTTGTTTCTTTCACAGTATTGTCTCTTGTCTTCTCGAGACTCTGCCTCACCGCTTCGATCTATAGTGTAGCGAGAGACGACACTAGCAAACAACAACCCGGAGTAAAGACTCTTCTGATGATACATTGTGCTGCACTGTATGTCTGTGTCTGCTGAGCCAGTTGATCGTCTTCTGGATCATTTTCGGGCCTGTTTTGCCTCTATCTGCATCACCAACATATCACACATTCTGCTCACCGCCTTATCAGCCATCGTGTCCAAGCAGCCTAGAGAAGTTGAGCTTTGTTGGCCACCGAAGGAAAAAGAAAAGCTTATAGAAAAACGGAGCAGATGTGCATTGACACTGAGTCTATCTATGTGTGGGAACCTGCAAGACAGATGGAACAGACAATTGAATCCATATCAACAAGTCCAAGTCATGTGGCTCTTCCCGTGCAGGATATCGACGTGGCTCTCGCTAAGCTGGGAATTGTACGCTGGATCGCATTATATTACATGGCTAGATGCAGCAACTGCGGGCGGAACTGTCGCACGGGGGGATAGTAGAAAAAGGAAAAAAAAAACCCCCATATTCTCACTGCTTTGCTGGACCAACGCGCTAGGACGGACTCTACGCTCTCCTCTTTGCTTCCCCTTGATAAGGCTAGTTGGTACAGAAGCGGGAGCCAGGTGTCCAGCGTACTCTATAAGCTGACGCTCTCGCGGTGTGGTTGTACAACAGCTACAGTCTAGCCAACTAGTGAGTTGGCGGGTATCTCTCGATACTGTATGTAGCCAGACGGAAAAGGGAGGCTTACTCTTGGCTAATTGATAATGTCACGATGTCGATGCTGCTGTAACTGCCACGTCCGGTATTCTTTTCTCGCCATATCTTCTCTCTCTCTCTCTCTCTCTCTCTCTCTCTCCAAACAACATGATAGTATTGCTGACCCCATGAAACAAGAGCAAGTCATCGCCAAGTCCAGTACTATCAAATCTTTGTGAGGTTTTCTTGACATAAGGAATGCTGGTTGGTAGTCAATGTTGCAGTCACTGCTTGTTGAGCCCTCCATTGTTGGCGTAGAAGACGTAGTCGTGCATCATTTTGCTCTCTATCAGTGACTCGAAGTAACGGCATATAGTAACATATAGGGCAGATTATCTACTCCCACTGCTACCTTCCTGGCCAGTCTTCCAATATTTGCCAGCTCCAAAGTGGCTATCACGGAGCAGCAGATACTACTACAGAGAAAACTGGACACTATCACGGAACATTATATTGGAAACTAGGAAAAGAGAAAATCAATCTCCAAACAACCATCGAAAGGAGCTGGTTCCATAGCGATAGGGCTGCAATATTGACCATACGCCCATGAAACCTTCGTACTCTTCACCGACTGTTCTGGAACTCAACAGCCCAGAGTCTCTATGACAGACTGAAGGAGCATCCAATATGGGGTCTTAAAGCAGTTGACTCGGTGTTTTACTAAACAATACATAAATTATGGCCATTCTTAGTGTTACAGTCACTCTGGAGGCACCCCAATGAAAACTAGAACCTGAGGTCGCGTTTCCTTTCTTAATCTCATTATGGAAATATTCCGGAGAGGGCTTGTCACAAGGCTGACCGAAGGTGTCATCGGCCCTAGGGCTAGACCGGCGTCTGGAACAGCGAGGAGCCAGGTGATATGCTGTGAGGTCGGATGGGACATCGGCGACGTTGTTGTAAAAGAATATGTCTATACTGGCTTAGATGGAGCATGCTAATTACGACCTCACGGCCTTTCATGAACAGCCACAGTGTCCGACAAGAGAAAACGATATCAGCTCTACGAGCCACAGTCGAAACTGTGAGGGCGTTACAGTAGTAGTATGAGTAAAGAACCTACGTACGTCATGATACGTCGCTGTTACTAATCGTACTATCTGTTCTGCCATATACTAGATATCTGCAGAGCCTGCTATCATCAGTAGCCTGTTACCGACTACCGGAAAAGGTCACCCTTGATTTTTGTCTTGGTGGCTATGAAGGATCGAGCTCGTGTTCACCTCGCACAAGCTCTATAGCCCGTTTGACGACACTAAACCAGACTGCATACCATAGACCAAAGGATCGTTGTTCTCATATTAAAATTCTTGCTTTGTGGTCGTAATGCGAGAAGTAAACATAACAACAATGATACAACACAAAAACAGGCTAGCCTTCGATATCGTGACCTGTTGCACCTAATAGTGGGCTGATTTTCGCTGTTAAGCTAGCATACACGACTGGATCCAATAGTGACAAGAGGAGCGTTTGAAGTTGCTAGCAAAAGACACTTGAGGCGACTATTCTGCGATCGAATTAGATAATACGTACTATATGTAATCATACATCCTGCTACAAATTTAGATCATATCGTATCATTCGGCTATGTGACTAGAGTAAGCCCGGTATAAATCAATACCTGCAACTGGCAACATAATCAAGTATTTTGTTCATTTTCAGCGCTCAATGACCATAGAATACAACTCAGTTCAAGTTTTCCAAGTTCAAACTGGCGTATTAGCCCCGTTTTGTCTACATATGCCCAAGGTAGATATATTTAGATGTATTATAGAGCAAGAATCTGATTAGACTTAGTTTGGCGAATCATACCCCATGATAAGATATAAGCACTACGTTGAAGCATGGAGCTATAGCAGGCTATAGGTTATCGTTGTCGATAGGGCGTAAGAGTGGTATTCTGGACTTACTGGGTGTGTATGTAAATCCAGCACACGGCTTTATACGGCCATAGGTCTGATCGTCGTTCTCTAAGTTTAGTGTGTGATGGAGGGTAATAGATGTGGAATAAGTTTGTGTCTGGGGATACTTGACCAATCACACAATGGCAAACAATTGCTCATCGTCAGAACACGTACAAATAACATGTGTATTTTGGACAAAAAGGAACTGTAGACCCACCCATATCACTCAATATGACAATAACAAAACCTGAAAGTTTAGAATCATGAGCTAAGACGATAGGTGAGAAGTTGGGCAGTGATTTACAGTTGATGGGCGGATTTCTCACCTAGTAGGAAAACATCTTCTTGCCCCGTTTGTGATGATATGTGATTGTGCTGTATTTCGAACAAGGCTGATGTAGGAAGCTGACTTGTCAATCACTAATGCTTAATTTGACTTATTTCCTGATCCTAGTCCTGGTGGGAGATATATGAAGATATGTTTTGGCATCTGTTTGTTTGAAAGTGAAGATTTTGATGATAGTTGGATGACCAATGTGCCGCTGTGGCTTCTTCACATGTTACTAGGCAGTAACTGGAGATAAGTGATCCTATGGTAAGATGATAATGGTATCATGTTTGGAAGTAAGAATGATCACATATGTGGTGAAACTTGCATATAGTAATATAAAAGGACATATTCGAAAGTTGTACTAGGGCAGCTATTTCAAATAGCTGTATGAAATGATAGATGCGAATGCTGTACTATGATGCATATAAGGTGGGCTGTTTAGTATCCATATAAGCCTGAAACGTGCAGGTTAGTACATATGCCTATCCAATGATGAGTATGATGAGTAGATATCTATGAGTGCTATTTGATTTGAGCAATATCTTTGATTGTTATCATGCCATACCCGCTTGTTGACATGCTGCTTTGAAGTGATATGAAGATCTCTAATTAGTAGTACAGCATTGTGCCACATGCGATCATAGTGCTCTTTATTTAGTAGAGTTGCAAAGTCATGAGCCTAACATTGATCTGAACGTCTTGATGGAAGCACAACAAGAGGTAGGATTTCTCGTGCTACAATGTTTCCGACCCTAATACTGTAAGAAACAATACCGTACGGGGACATCACTGTATAGGCAACGCCAAAACCATATATTGAAACTGAAGAAAGCTTATGTTCAAGGTTTGTCATGTGATACTACGCATGTGGCCGAGTCTATGGTATCACTAGGTAGTGTGGATGTGTAACAATATGAAGGTGCCACAGAGGTATCCTTCCTATATAAAAAAGCTTTCCAGATCACATGAGGTGTTCAGGGGGATATGTGTAGATGCGTTTCTAAAACGAAGGCTGTAACAAAGATATACATTCTGTACTAGCTGATTAATATATAATCCGCGATGATATGACCTGCTAGCCCGGATCTTGAAGAATAGTTCCTTGGTACAAATGTTGTGCTAGGGGCCGTGATATTGTTACTACTGTCAATTATTAAGGCCCGCTGTGGCAAATGGAAGCATTCCCGGCTCGTGATATATAGAGCTGTTTCAACCAACCCATAGTCGTAACTTGACATTTTTCAAGCGCTAGTGGTGCGAGAGAGACAAACAAGTTTATAGAGAGAGTGATTGACTGGTATGGTCTGGGGTATCCAGAGGCAGTGTATTTCAATGCATTATAACCATTCCGCTAGTTCGCCATAACGCCGTAAAAAAGGAGATTCGATCATAGTTTAATAACCGGATTGATCTAATCCGCAGTATGATAGCCCATCCGAGCACGATTCATCAAGAGATAGATTAGCCACATATTCGAATAGCTTGTCAAGATAGTGGATATGCAAAGCACGATCTAGTTTACCAAGATGGACATCTGTATGATGGTTAGAATCTAGCACAGGTATTCGGACTGACAAACTCAATAAACTCACTGCCATGATAACACAGCATATGCTGATATACGGACTTAGTCTTTCCCCTATTCTGGCACACTTCCAAAAGATGCTCATAAAGCTGTGATATTCAGTCAGTAAGTGATACTCAATTAGACTTGGCCAATGTATCGACATACCCGTTCTTGTGACCGTCCATGAAGCCTGTGAAGATGGCGTGCATATAGGCACTAGTGCAAACCAGCAATAGGATTACTAGAAGAAGTGACTGGAAGTTGAAAAGAGCTGTCTACATATAACATTAACTCAATTAGCCATCAGTTCGTTTCCGAAATCAGCTTCATGCTAAGCTTGTGGACATCTTTCAAAAGCTAGCTATCGTAGGACCTTGATAGCGGTCGCATGTGGCCCTGATGCGTACCATTCTAGAAATTCGAGAGCTTAGACTGGGGTAGGATTTCAATGAAAATTAATAATTGAATGAGGAGGTTCAATTCTGATTTTATTTCGATGCTTCTTTGCTAGAGCATTCCAAGCGCTGGTTGAGTTCTTGTGAATTCATCTTTTTCGTATCTCGTGAAAGCTGGCTTTCTTAGAGGAGCTCAATTGAAGCTTCTTTAGCAAAAAGATGGTCACGTGCTTGAATACACTAGGGTTAAATTTTATGATTCCTATGCGCCTGTCGCAAATTATGGGATAGCAAGGCTGTTGCTTTGTTGGAACTACGTCAGAGCTTCGCATTACAGCTTTATTTGCGTCATCATCACCACTTAATCTTTTTTGGAAAGAATACATACAGCGGTCGCTATAGATACAATTTCTCCCAAACCAAAGTTAAGAAGAATCCCACTTGAACTAGTTATACTTCATACACAACGTTGATCTTGTTTTACTGGTTGGCCTATCCAATCTCTCGCTATCCAATTATCACCATATACATCGATCGTCTTGACAAGACAGCTATATATTCCCATCATGGAACCAAGAGCGCGCGCGGCCAAAAATCTTGGTAAAATGACATTCAATCATACAGAATGTAAGCACGGGAACCTCGTCTATCAACAACACTTATCCATATCTGCTAACTCTACCTGAACTTTCATAGTGACCCAACTTCTCTATGCCCATGGCGACGTCCAAAACCCTTTACCAGAAACGATCCGAGTTCTAGACGAGATTGCGACTGACTTTATCCAAAGCCTAGCATTCGATGCCACCCGTTCAGCGAATTATGCCGGCCGGCAAAAGGTCAAGTTCGAGGACTTTGAGTTTGTCTTCCGCAAAAACCCCATGTTCCTAGGCAAGGTACAAGAGGTATTCGAAAAGAAGGGAGAGATTGACAGTGCCCGTAAGATCATAGACGATAGTGAACATGCTATCATGAAGAACGCCGGCAATGATGATAAAGCAAAGGACGGCAAGAAGGACGACTCAGGGAGCAATTCCAAGTCAAAAGCTCAAGCGGACGACGAAGAGCTGGGAGAGGCCGATGATGAGGACATGGACGATGTTGTCCAGAAGAAATAACCGGCCTGTTGTATATCAGATCACACCTTGTGCGTTTTTGTCCATATCCCCGTACATATTGCTTTCTGGCGTTTTGGTGTATTCTCATGAGTTGATGTTTTCACATTGTGTTTCAAGCTTCATCATGTCTTGAAAAGGCATGGCCAAAAACTATATTTTACTACTCTTAGACGTGGCATTCCCTAGTTAATTTATGCCAAATAAAGATTGCTTTTTTCTTGTATAGATATCATACATTCTATCGCTTCTTGAATATTTCGAATTCTAGATTATGGTATTACATAATCACGTGCGTAGCCTCGTAGGATTTTTCAAGTAAGCGCGGCTGAACACTTATTACCAGGCGCGTTTTGGCCCAAATTTTTGAGCGTCGCTTTGCCTGTATGAAAGCGTCCATTTTCTGCCCGCCTTAGCAACAATCTTTGCTTTTTGTTCAGCTTACCGACCTTAAGTTTAGCAATTGCGCTGCAACCAACATCTTCATATCTCAATTCAAGTAAATTTTGTTTCACGAATATCAAAAGACACCGTCCGCGTTTCTTATAGGCTGTTACAGCTGTACCAGATCGATATTATCGCCGTCGCATCCAACGAATATATAATATATAAAATATAGCACAATTACGAGACCTCTGCCGTAATGGTTCAGATCAGCGAGGTCAAGGGCAACAAGCGGGATAACCGCACCGCCGCCCATACACACATCAAGGGACTCGGTCTCAAGGCCGATGGCACAGCAGAGAAGCTTCAGTCTGGCTTCGTTGGCCAGACTACGGCCAGAGAGGTATGCACCGCCTTTCCTATGATATTACGCCAGTCACCATCGTAAGCTTGTAATACTAACTGTATCCTTCTGTGATATATAGGCTTGCGGTATTGTCGTCGATCTTATAAAATCTCACAAAATGGCCGGCCGAGGTGTCCTCCTGGCTGGTGGTCCCGGCACTGGCAAGACTGCTCTAGCATTGGCCATCAGCCAAGAGCTGGGTACCAAAATTCCCTTCTGCCCCATTGTCGGCAGTGAGATTTACTCTACCGAAGTCAAAAAAACTGAGATGCTGATGGAGAACTTCCGCCGTGCAATCGGTCTAAAAGTTCGCGAGACGAAGGAGGTTTATGAGGGTGAGGTGACGGAGCTGACGCCTGAGGAGGCAGAAAATCCTCTCGGTGGTTATGGAAAGACCATCAGCACACTGCTTATCGGTCTCAAGAGTGCAAAGGGTCAAAAGAAGCTTCGTCTAGATCCCAGTATATACGAGGCCATCCAGAAGGAACGGGTGACGGTCGGTGACGTTATTTACATCGAGGCCAACACAGGTGCCTGCAAGCGTGTCGGAAGATCAGATGCCTACGCCACCGAGTTTGATCTCGAGGCTGAGGAATATGTGCCTATTCCCAAGGGTGAAGTTCACAAGAAGAAGGAGATTGTGCAAGACGTGACTCTTCACGATTTGGATGTGGCCAACGCCCGGCCGCAGGGTGGCCAGGATATCATGAGCATGATGGGCCAGCTCATGAAGCCCAAGATGACCGAGATCACAGACAAGCTACGTGCTGAGATCAACAAGGTTGTCAGCAAGTATATCGACCAGGGTGTTGCTGAGCTAGTTCCCGGTGTTCTTTTTATTGACGAGGTAAGAATGTCGCGATACGAAAGTAAACGTGGAATGTATACTCTTGCTAACACATAGTTTAGGCGCATATGCTCGATATCGAGTGTTTCACCTATCTGAACCGCGCGCTTGAGTCGCCTATTGCTCCTATCGTTGTGCTTGCCTCCAACCGTGGCCAGGCCAAGATCCGTGGTGCTGACGACATCACTGCTGCTCATGGAATTCCTCCGGATTTCCTGACTCGTCTTCTTATCGTGCCCACCACACCCTACAACGCTGATGAGATCAAGCAAATCGTCAAGCTACGTTCGTCGACGGAAGGTGTGTCAATCACCGAGGCTGCTATCGATAAGATTGCCCAGCACGGTGTACGTATCTCACTACGATACTGCTTGCAGCTCTTGACACCCGCCAGGTTAGTCCATATCCAGTCGATATGCCCCCATGTTCAATATTCCCAGTGACCAGTCATATCTAACACATGACCCATAGTATTTTGGCCAAGGCCAATGGCCGCACCCAGATTGACGTTGAAGATGTCACCGAGTGTGAAGATCTGTTCTTGGACGCGAGGCGCAGCGCAACTCTTTTAGCTTCGCAGACGGCTGCGGGCTATCTTCTCTAAATGTAGTCCATATGCCTGGACCGTTTCTAATATTTGTACTTCTTCTGCTACGACTACCCTATCCACCTATACGTTGCCAAAAATGCCACCACTAACACCATCACGACGCTTCTTTCACAAGTCTCATACTCGTCACTACCACCACTATTACTACTACTACTATCATTAAATATTAGATACGCTTCATGTCAAAATTAACGTGTCTTCTTGCGGGGTAGATTCTAGGGTCCTTTCTGTCTTTCTAGTTTTCCTTCTTTTTGGAGTTGCGACCTATCAAATATACAAGTTCTGTAAATTCTTTCTTCCCTCACTTAGTATTCGCTCGAGTCGTCTCATACGTATACCATAACTCCTAGTTACTATACGATCCTGTTGATTCCTGATTCCAAAGTCGGGGCTTGAGCCAACATCTCACCATTGCGATAAATTTCCCTCGTGTATTAATGTACTATGCTCTCTTCGCGAAAGAAACGCGTCGCACTCGTATCACGACTAGTCTAAAGTGTCCTTAGGAGGAAGAGAGAAAAGGAACCAGGATTTTTAGTCGGTCTAGGCCTATTCAATACATCTACTCTAAACAGGTGAGAGTCTACGGTCTACGATCCTTCATCCAGATCTTAACCTTCATTCATATCTTAAAAGTGACCTCAAGTGAGCAATAGTTTGTAACAATCAAACTATCACCAAGCTTGGAGCTAATTTAGTCGCAAGCTTCAAGGTATCCTCAGGGCAATCTCAAGGGAAGAACAATCCCATGTTCCTCTCGAGTGAGTGATTTGCAATATAAAGGAGTACGAACAATCCTATTCTCACTGGTTGGTTGTTTTAGTGCTTCATTGGCTAAGAATACTTGCTCCGCCTTATCTCTTGTCTTGGTCTTGGGATGTTGAATAGTCTGCAACGTATTGTCTTACAACTAAGTCAAGCATATTTTCAAGGTACTTTGTTAAAAGTCCTGGTGTTCTAATTTAAGTAGTATTTCCAGGTACAGTTATAGTATGCGTTATGTCACTCAATAAAAAAAAATTGTATCTGCGAGAATCTCATCTACCCCCCATGAAGAGGTCAGTCAGTGGCTTTAGGTAGGACAAATCTTTGGAATTTTGATTCTCATTTTCATTTCTATCCACTCTGGGCAAACGAAGAGAGTGAGGATAAGACACTTCTATAGCTACTGTAGTTTCCATTGGGTGTATTTAATTTTCTTTCCGTTTGATACTGATAATATCACAAGACAAAAAAAGCTGAAGAGACCAACAGAGGGAATATACGTAGAGTTGCACTTCAAGCCGCTTCTGTCAGGGGTATAAACCGTAGGATGCGTAAGTTAGCGTGGCGTACCCTAACCCTACCATTCAACCTGAGACGTCAGTTTATGAAAACAAAAACGCGCAGTAAAACAAGAAATCTAGAGCTAAAGAATGCTAGTATGCGATACATGACTTAAAACAGCCCAACACAATACGTAGTTATGATGCATGATAGCGAGGCGAAACAATTGCTACTGATCACTCGTTTGCATCTCAACGCCGCTCGCCTTCGCAAGCAAAGGTATCTATACAGTCATAGCTTTGTATGGGAAAGGAGATATATTGTTTTGCCGCTAGCTTCCTGCTTGAATGTCGTTGTATTCTTGATCTATACAAATATGTTTGCATAAAAATCGAAAGCACTCTGGCTCTGGCTGGAATGCCAAACAAACAAAATGGCTAAATGGTGTTCCGCATTAGGGAAATAAAGGCAAAAAAATCGATAAATGGAATAAAGCCAATCGACCGGAAGCAAGAATGATGGAAATGTATAGTCATAATAGAAAGGTAGAGTTATGATGGAGGCATACTAGTCCTGTCTAGACCAACGAAAGCGACGTAGCTTTTCTTGGAGAAGGGGCCGGCCGGTTCTTCACTATAGAGACTTCATTGGATTCCAAGTTTGATGATAGAACCATAACTGCTATGGCTATAGCCAAGTGTCATCCAACCACATTATCTGGTACGCCTAACCATGTATACAACTCATTTTACATGTACATGTACATACCTTCCAAACGCGGTAGCAGAAGGGAGACTATGCGGAGATAAAATACATATTTTTTAATCTCTGACAGTAGTGGATGAGGCTAAGAAGACGCAAGATAGTGTCAATAGAGAAGAGTGGTTGCCTTAAGGCATCAGGCTCAGTATACACAGCTACTTTCGGATACTTCATGACTTGCTGTAGGACCAGTTTTAACAGACCTTATGACAAGACGCTTTGTACCTGATGGTATACTAATATTGACTAAGAAATGTTGATAAAGATCCTCTGTGACCAGAGTATTGTGGCATCCTATCCGCTCTTTGATTCCGTAATGAAGGCTTTTCCCCTTCCTACTTCGAAAAAAAAACAGGGCCTTTTTTGTGAATTCTTTGTATTGTTCCGGGCACCAAGATTCACCTGACTATCGGGCATATCCTTTATGATTGAGGGAAAAAATATATTATCTCGATAAAATAGGTAGAAAGAAGGGGGTATTGGTCAGTCTACAACTAAGCCAAATTGCGTATAGCTTTTATCCTTCACTTCCCTCGGTTCAGAGAAACGCAAAGAAGAATAGGGAAAAGACAAGAACAGTTTTTCTATTAGCGCGATACAGAGATAATAAGAAGCTAGAGAAACTAAGACATGAAGTTGAGAGTAGAAGTGGAATAGGATGAACAGGATGTTAGCCTTCGGAACTCAACTTAGTTTAACATATTGCCAGAGCAAATCGACAAAGGATATTCAGAAAGTAAGTGAACTCGGCCTGTGAAGTAGTTTCATAACTTATTTAGCATAGCATCCCCATTGAGATCTAACTACATATACCCATATATGTGTCTTTAAGCCGTTGTTGGACAGAAGGCTTGTTTGAAGGCAGATTAAAGCCTAGTATGACACGTAAGAAACGGAAGAGAAGACGCAGAGAACGACAAGAGACATGCGGGAAAATCGACAAACGGGGCTTTACATGAGATCGGTGTTCGTTTTCATTATAGTAGAGACAACGAACCAGTTCAGTACTTTCGCGGTTTGCTTTATGTATCATAGGTTGCCAACCCGTTCAGATCCGGATAGAGTGGGCTTATTTATTCCATCATTTGGAAGTATTTGGGTCAGTCTTTACTGCATAGACTCTACACAACTATAAGGAAGAAGCATATACTAGTGTCACATACAGTGATCGGGGCATTCAGTACAAGATATGAGAAATTATATGGTAGTGGCGATGTGATACATAGTGTGAACCATGTATGTACTATGTGACCCGATTGAGGATACAGATTAGCATTTTACATAGACAATATGACAGCCCTTTCCAATATAATTGATATCACGAGTGACTGCAATGTATGTATAGAATGCCAAGCAGAAAACAAGGGTACTGAATGCATAATAAATAGAACTAGTCCGGCCAACTTGATTGCGGTGATTTATCACGATGAGCCACCGGTCTTCCAATGACGCTATAACGATACAAATGTCTATTTGTATGAAAAAAACACAAGTAGTCTACTCATACATTCCAAAGATAGCCATATTCTTAATATGTTTGCTATCAAAAAAAATTAGCGTGGTTGCATTCCATGTAACGCATTGTTTGTACCCGGACAAGAAATGGACCGCGAAGGGAATCATAGACAAGGTGGTGTATCTACAAGCAGAGGAACAAGTAACAATATGTATAATAACAACAATACTCTAACCATAGGCCGGGATGACAAGCGTGACCCGGCACTATTGTTAGCACTGACTAGTGAGAAACGCATTACTATAGACTGACAGAATGTGAAATATTGTTATTGGCTTCGCCTTTGTTGTCTACATTGTACTCAAGTTGACGCGCATTTGACCTAGGAAGCAGTACCGATCATGGGTCCGATCTGAACCTTGTTGACTTGACGCTTTTTGTATGATACTTGAAAATACCGACCCGTCAGCTATAATAGACGGGCAAAACTACCAGGTTAAACCGATAAACACCCCTAGCCAAGGCTTTCGGTTAACGGAGCTTGGTGGTTGTTCTTTATTGGATTATGCTATATATCCGAATTTGGGTTACTATAGCATCACCATGTGACAAATAAGGACTAAGGGAGATATATTTAGATAGAGTTGTGGGTGACGGTTGGGCAAAGCTGTTTACGTATGGATGTTGTTACAGTGTATATTTGATGGTGTTGAGTTATAAGGATAGTTTCACAAGAGGATTGGCTTGAAGTTCTGTATTCTGAGAAATTATGAGGATAGTCTCATTAGAGAAGTGGCTTGAAATTCAGAATGCTGTAGGGAGGAGAGACAGGTGAAGTAAATCAAGACATTGAAAAAGAGCGACTGTTTGATGGAAAAAAAAAGGAAGGGGAAATGGACAAAAAACAAGCCACTGTCAATTTTATGTATGTATTTTACATGGGCTATTTTTTGGTCTGTAGGCGGGCTATCTATGTAATACGAATGACAGGGGCCCCAGGGCACAGGATTGCATGGGCCATGTGTTGACAGATGGCTCGTTTCCGAGACTGACGATCGCCCAAGCCCAGTAGATGTCTGCTCATACATATGTACTTACATACTTACATATGTAGTTGGTCAGCCGCCATTTATGGCCGTCTTATCTCTTCCCATCCGCCGATGCTACACAAAGATGTGGGCGATAGGCCAAGCCATCTGTTCACATTTACTAACATTTTTGTAGATACTGTGTTTGCTCTTAATGAAAGCAGCGACCCGAGACAGGGCTTGGTGGCGTTCAGACTGCACACTGACAAGATTACAGAGTTCAGGCTCCTTCATTCAATTATTATTCATCATTTCTTGCCTGACTATCACGATGTCTAGTGGGCATATTTTGGTGCATACTTTGCATATCTCGCGACAAACGACAAGAATAGTAAACAAAGAAAATAGCACAGTTTGGAATGTTCAATATAATGAAATAAAGGAAAAGAATTAGCGCCTAAAGTGCGTGGTTTCGATTGCCAGGCTAAACAAAGCGATTAGCCGCAGACAAGACAAAGAAAAAAATGCTATTCAATAGGTAAGAAATGTGCGTGGAATTATGACAAAGACAGAAAAAAAGGAAAGACACGCGTGAGTTAACTATCTTGGGGGATGATTATAGTGACAAAAGAAAAGGAAAAGGGAAAGAGAAACAAAAGGCAAATACCATAGAACCAAGGGAGAGTTGTTGTACAGTAAAAACAGATATAGTGATGTGATTGCTGTGGATCGACTTTTTTCCGTTTAGAAGGGAAGATAACTAGATGTAATTATATTTTTATATTTTTATATTTTTCTACAGAAAAGGTAACTTGCTGGGCCTTACAAAGAGGCCAATCAATATGTTGACGTTGCTGTTTGCAGAAGACATCGACATCATTATTGTTAAATTCTCTACTACTAATTATAGGGGCCAACTTGACCCTCCACTTTCACGGTCTGTATTAGGTTTAGACCGGTCTCCGGGCTATCAGTGGCACTTCATCCCCTGTAATAACAATGCGTAGAGACATAGTACATATTATGCTTGCAGATGGTAGAGACTTCAGCTTGAACCGCTTTACCTGAACCGCTCACCTATTAGTATGCTTACTACTACTGTAGTGCTGTGACCATAGTGCCATTACATATTATAGCATCGTCGGATTCGGCTGTGAAGTAGGAGCTGCGGCGACCACTGATGACATTCTGAGGCTACAGTGTAGTGAGCTAGAAAAGTGAAGACGCCAAACAAATTGAGAAATGGTCGACTTGCATATCTGATATGGCAGACATCTAGACACGCCGATTTCATGTAGGAGATTGGGCTAGACCAAGGCTTCCTGGCGTGTAGTTGTACCAAATGCGTCAAGTGCATTCAATGGCTGGTCACGATCACACCCTCCTCGACACCCGGCATGTCACTGGTTTTAGAAGCTTCTCTGTCCTGTTGGTAACAACTTGACGACCATTACGACCCTGTCCTTTGAGTAATATCGTCATTCTTTTCACAGCCCTCCCCTCTCCCAAATTTAAACCACGCTCAACATGTATTATCTACGTTTCCGTGCCAAACTAACAAAATACAAGGAGTTCTACAATATACATACATAATATCATGTACAATTGTCAGTGCAAGACAAACGCCTAATTCTTCACCCATCTTATCCAGTACAATACACGCCCCTGGGCTAGATCCCAGCGATGGCAAGCGAATCGCACACATAACACACCACGGCCCCCATGCATATATCTTTTTCCAGATCCGGCTGCAATCGCCGCTGGTTGGCTGAGCGGCGCTGACTTTCACGATCTAAAGGAACAGCTAATCGAGGAGGGGATGACCTATCAGGCTGGCTGGATCTCGTGTTTCTCTGTTCTGTGGAGGTATCAACTGTCAACTGCGGTTTTTATTTAGGTATATATCTTTCTATCAGGCTGCTAAGCTGTTAGTTAGGGTGGGTGCAGTACTAGTGCGGCTGGCCTGGTGCAGTCTGCAGTATGCAGAGCTTGCATCTTGCAGCATACGGATACAGGACGGCTACAGACAAACAAAGAGTCATCATTCGGCGAAAAGCACATGTCTTCCCCGACCCAAGAAGTGACCCAAGAAGTGGTTTTGGAATATGACGTAGACCCTGTATATACGTGATATAAAGGGTTGTTCAAACTACCAAATAAACAGTACAATTGTGAATGCTAGGCGGTCCCTGCTGTAGCTACAATAGCTGTCTTAACCTATAGTTGTAGCAACTATTCACGCTTTCAAGCATCTGACGACGATCCCATAACTTAAAGCTAGAGCTCAAGAGCTGAGGCCGAACAATCAGTCAGCAAAAAAAGAAAACAAATTATGGCTTGGGATAGAAGCGAACAATCCTGCAGCTTCGTCTAAATTTTTTTTTGTCTTTGTTTATACCGAAGCTTGGTTTTTGGTCCTTCCAAGTTACCTTTAGTATTGTCCTTTTTAATTCCTGGTCACGAACTGGGCCAAAAAAAATAAAAAATAAAAATAAAACGATCAAGTACCGAGGTGACTCCCCCATGTATGACCGCAAATGGAAAAAAAAATTCAAGAGGCACCCATCTTTTCTTTTTTTATAAGCACATTACTACTACATGAACAATCGGTCTCCTTGCATTAGCTCCTAGGGAAGTACGAGTCTACCAGGCATTGTTCTTGTGATAGGCTCTTTGAAGCGATTCCACAGATACTACTGCGACAATTCCACATCACGATTTTATTATGCATGTCTAGTTTCACTAGTCATATAGATCTCCTTCATATGTATATTGTGCCCGGATCCGAGAAGTTACTGTTGATTCCGTAAAGATCCGCAGACACGAGAACAAAGAGTCAGCGACCAGAAAAGTAACGAAAGAAGGAGAGAGAATGATAGAGAAATTGCAAAGGGGAAGAGGGGGGGGCACAAGCGTGTCTACTTCGACTAACTGTAGTAACTAGCTGCCAAGAAGCGCTTGATTCTCTTTGTCCATCATCCATCAGGGCAAATCTCTCTGTGTGGGATATGGCCGTTGGGGCTGCTTATTGGATGGCATGGGATGAGATGAGGAGAACAAAAGGACACCAACAAAGTCACTACTACAAACCTCGTTAGTCGGATGAAGAAGGGGAGAGAAGGAGAGAAGAATATGTTGATAATAAAAAGAATACAAAAAAAAAGAAGGGTACCCAAAAAAGAACGGAAAAAAGCTATGTATCTGTTCATGCAACCCACAAAGTTCGATCACCGCACGCTTCGACCTGGGGAGCCGGGACATGCTTGCTTCGACCGCGACATTCCCAACTCCTGTGAATCTCTAGCTAGCACGTCTGTTGGTTGGCAATTATGCGTGGTCATCTGTGTTAGTGCAGGCCGCCCGAACTAGGCCCAACTGGCAACTAGCGGCCTTTGTATTCAATACATGTACAGATACATGCTATCAGTATAGTATAGAAAGTAGTACATGTACAACAAGTTTCTCCCTGACTATGAGTCCCTTCAAGTTCTCTTTCTCTTGGGTTTCTGCCTATCCATCTCACTCACCGACTCGGTCCTCTTTTTTTTTATGCTGGATTACTTTTTTTTTCTTTTCTTTTGCCCTCGGACTCGCTCATTTTCTTCCAATATGTGTGAGAAAGAGATAAATCGGGGGGGGGGGGGGTTNNGGGGGGGGGGGGGTTTCCTTGATTTATCCAAAGCCGGCTAGATATGTAGATAACACAATATCTTTTTTCCCCTCTTCCTCCATCCAAAACCAACAATTTCCATAATCCATCTGGCCACTAGGTGTTATTGCCGATTTAATCACTGCTTTTCTTTCTACATTCATTCGTCCATTGGAAGGCTCAGCTGCCCCATGCTAATTGCTTATTTTTCGATCCGTTTACCAGCAGTTCTCCAAGTATACGACTAAAATTTACTAAGAATGCAAAAGGCACTTGATCACTATTGCGTATTAGTGAGTCCAGCAAAACCAAGGAAACGTAATTTATCTCCGGCCTTGGTCACTTTTTCTTTTTCCTTGCCTTTCCATATCGCGCCATTGCTTACCCAAAAAAATAATAATAAAATATAAGATAGAATATACATGATCAGCAACGGCTACACAAGATACAATCATCATCTTGCTACAAAAACATATACCAGAAAATAAGAATTCAATTCGTTGTAAAGTGGCGTTTTTTTTATATCTTAATAGCTATATCGGTCACACTCTTGATGGCTCTTCATGTTACAATAGGCCATATGTGTCTCGTACCTGAAATCCAAGGGCATCACCATACATCTCTTCATTTTCTGATAGCGCAGCTACTTGTTCTACACACATTCTATCCACATATGAGAACCTGGGGAGTCAGAGCGCAATCCGATATCACAAGACAAAGTCTTTATTGATCCATATTTACCACGTCTAAACAAACCAACAACGCACCCCCCCCCCCCNNCCCCCCCCCCTCTCCTAAGCTCCATTCCAAGTACAATACCTTTACTATATGTGTACATTGTGCATCTGTACCTATGTAGTAGCCCTGCCCTAGCACTTAGGTTTTCATTCGTTCTATGCTATTAAGCTTTCTGCCCTTCATCCAGGTCTAGTCCCAACAACAAGGAGTGAACAAAAAAAAAAGAAGGGAATAAAAACGAACAGAGACACTCGCCTGTTCCTTTGTCAGGTCTTCCGCTACTGTTTTGCTGCTGCGTGTGTCAGACTCGCCGCCATTTCCCTGTTTTTTTTTTTCCTCGTTCTTTTGTTCTTTCTCTCTTCGCGTTCTTGGTATTTTCCTTGCTGGTGTGCCCTTTATTGTGTATTATGCATTTAGTATCTAGTACTTTCTTTGACTAGGTGCTTACAAGTTCCTTGCAGACTATAGACTGATAGCACATCCTGCCCTTGCCATTACCACCAATACTACCATTAGTAACTTAGGCTGCTTTATTGCTACTACCTTGAATATCTCTCAAATTGCGTGTCATAACAGCGGTGTGAATACTTTTTTTTTTTTTCCTGTTGTGCGTACTACAGCTACATACATAGATATATTACAGCCTCTCCTGTGGTGGTAGAAGTCTGTCATATGGCTTGCTTTTGACTGTCACACATGTCTTATTTCTAAAAGAGCGACCAAATGTCAGTTGTGATAACCGCGCATACAAATCTACAAATCTTTCGGGTCAGCCTGAGCATCCATCAGCTAGCTTTCTTACCGGCCGACTCTCCGGGCCCATTGTCCACCTCTTCATTAGCTCCTCGTCCCATGCTACCACTAATTGACTTCTAACCTCATTGCTACATCTGTCTCCCGAATATCACACTATCCCCTCCTCGTCTTCGTCCCCGTCTAGCCGTTTGGTACTGGATTTCCCTTTGCCATCGACTGCATGTATATGTAGTAGAGTTGCAGCAAACCCTGCAATTTTAGCTGCTAAGTCGTTACTGCCGGGTCTTGCTCTGTGGCCCTGTAGCACCAATCAAACACGGGAATTTATCGACAAGTCTCTCTCGTCCTTATTTTTCCCACCCATCCCTCCATCTAGAGTTGCAAGAGTTGTATCTCATCTCTCCACTCTTCAAGTTCCAGCTCCCATCCCAAGCAAATCCCGTCTGACTCCCCAAAAAGAGACGAATTCCTCTGGTCGTGTACGACTCTACCGCCAGGCCCTGTTCCTGTTTGTGTCTTCCGCCGCTGTAAGATCTGCCCGGGCCCAGAGTCTTTGCGTGTTGCCTTATCTGCCTCCGTTTTCTCGTGGGGCGGCCGTGTGCATTTGAGAAGCCTGAGTGACTAGTCTCACGCAAGATAGATGTTGCCCACCATCTTTACGGCGCCCCTACTATTCTTCGCCTTGGTGCCTCCTGTTTGTGCTCTATGCTTTGATTTTCTGGTCTCGCCCATAACTATCTGCTTGGTTTTCCCTTTTCCGTCATTGCCTGTTGTGGTGCTGGCTCGGCTTCTATTCGTTGCTTCCGTGGGAAACCAGTTCCAAGTTGGCTATTGCCTTTCTCGTCTTCAGTCAACATAAGTCTATCTCCATATTCGACTAGTTCCTTCCTTTGTCGAATCTGGATCTCTGGGCGAACTGCCTCTTATTTTCATTTTCGTAGGTCCGCGCAACACTGTTTTTCCTTCCCTTTTTTCTTCCTTTTCATTTCCCTTTGATTATTACACAATAGTACCGGCTAGATTCGAGTTGTTTTCACCGCCGGGCTTTTACTCGCTCGATTTGGGCTATTTTCTGCCGATTCTGCCTCTGTGGTTTTCTATTATTTATTTTCATTATTTCGTCATTGTTGGCGGACCAGATCTCGCCGGCTCGGCTGTCTGCTTCGTCCACCCTAGTCGGCCTAATACGCCCTCGAACATCTCTCTGCAGAGCTGCCAGAAGGCAGAGCTGCATCCCCTCGTATCACCGCTATAGAAACATTGTGTGTGTGGCACCACAAACCCTTGCTTCATCTTTTCTTTTTGCCGTGTGAGTTGATGTGCTTGCAGTCAGCGCGCCGCTTTCTGTCTATCTAGCAGCCTCCCGTCATCTACCCGCTACTCCTTGACGGCTATCTATCTACTTTAACTCAGATCTGCCGGACGCTGCACAAACGAACTGAACTTTCGCCATCTTCTGTTTGTCCCAGTGTGAACAAGCCTACCGTGCTATATCTATATCTGTATCTGTACAACTACGGTCAACACGGCCTCTTTAGGACAAACTCCTACGGAAGCCTCTACGAAAAAAACTATCAAAAAACACGAGGAGAGACATATCTCGTATATCTTCTTTCCCTGTTTTAGCTGTATCTATCCATCACACGCCACCATCTATCAACAACCCTTTTCTAAGAGGAAAAAAAAGAAACCAACAAAAAACCAGACGCCACCATAGCTATAGCAGCAACTTCCAGTGGAAGATCTGGCCGGGTCTAGGTCGTGTAAAAGTCGTAGTCGTACGTGCTATATTATCTGTTGCTACAGCCATACTCCAAACAGAGCTTTTCTTCGCCCTGTCTGTCCGTTCGCCCTTCGAGACACGCGGGCCAAAAAGGAATAAAACGCAAAAAACTAAGGCCCTCTCCCTTAATTAGAGAGTCGCTTTCTGCTACCGTCTGTACTGCACCGACTATCAGCGCTAGAAGAGTCAAGACTGCTAGGAGACGCCTTCTGCTGCTTCCACAACAACAAAGTCACACACCGTCGCCTCCCGTCCCCGATAGTGCGAACGCGCCGCTACCACCGGGCCTAGCCCTCTAACTGTAGCTTGGTGGCGTGCCCTATTGCTAGCCCAACTTCAAACTTGTCGCCTCATTGTTTTCATCATAGCTTACTATACCAGCGGTACATATATCTCATCACTCAGTAGCAATACAATACTAGCCATACCACTAGCTTGGAGTCAGCAGACTACTTTCTTTGGAAACAGCGTTTTCGTGCTGCCCTAGAGATCCTCGTCAATCCGCTTCAAGGAAGGTCTTTGTCTGTCTTCCTACGACCCATTCGCTGGCCACCAAAAGAACTGGTTCTTCAAGACGTCAGCCAACGCCCACCAGAGAAGTTAGTTGTAAAGGACCGCCAACAAGGGCAGTGCTAGCCAACCTACTAGTATCTAGTCCCTCTCACTACTATTCCCTACAGCAGTATCGTCTACTTACCGTTAGCAGCACTTCCTTCTTGTTCTTGTATTATCTGCGCTGTCGCTGATTGCCTGTGACTTCTTTGTTCGTTGTTTCTCGAAACAAAGAACTTAATCCTCCCTCTTGCAAAACATAAATAAACTTGCCTAGTCCCCGTTGTCTACTTCTAACTTCCGGATTCGGTACCCTTGCTTGCGAAACCTTTCTCATCCGACTTTTTGTTCGCACTCGCTCACTTTGCCTTCAACACTTAATTCTTAAACCCGCCCCATCATCGTTTCCAGAGAGTATATCAATCCATCTAGGCCTCTCTTTCTTGCCTCTGGCTTCTGGGCTCTTCTTCTCTTCTGCCCTTCCTCTCTCCCCCCCCCGTTCTCGCCTTCGCTCCCCCTCTCTTGATTTCTGACTATATAAACCCCAAGCGCCTATGGATCGCCGTCCCAAAAGAGAGGGCACTCCCGAGAGACGATCAGCAGCGCCTTTCCCTCCTGCTGGCCCTCCGCGACATCAACACTCGCACCCACAACAATACGCGTCGCCTGAACATTCGCCTTACCCTCCTGTCGACCACCAGACAAGGCGGACTTCAGTAGACGATCGCTCACACTCCTCCTATAGTGGTGATAATATCCCATACCCTCCCGCCAACATGGCTGCCCCCAGCGTCAATGCTAGTCGCAACTATGCCAACATGGTTAACCTTAGTCTCAATCTTCACCAGCCACAGACTATAGGTCACACCGTCCCTCCAGCTGCTAAAGATTATTTATGTATCTGTACACCAACTCCCAAGGTTCCACGACCTCGCAATGGTAAGTCATATTCCGAGAATACAACTCGTTACTTCTTGTATCCTAACGTGCCACAACCAACACTAACATCATACAGCCTTCATCTTGTATCGCCAACACCACCAGCAAGATGTCACGGCACGCAATCCTGGGCTTGCGAACCCTGAAATATCCAAAATCATCGGAGTCCAGTGGAAGGAAGAATCAGTAGAAATCCGCGAGCAGTGGAAAGGTCTTGCCGAGGAAGAAAAACTCCGTCATCAACAGCAATATCCCGACTACCGTTACCAACCTCGTCGAGGTGGCCGGCCCGGCGCCCGTTCCGTTTTGGAAGAAGCCTCTGGCCGATGCCCTAAGTGCGGCGGGCGGTTAATGACTACACCTCATACTCCCCAAGCACCTTACCAGATGGCAAACAACCCCATGACCTCCGCCAGCATCATGGTACACAGCTCCATGGAGGAGCCTCGGACTATCCCTGACAGACCTCGTCATATCGCTTCTCTTTCCAACGGTAGCCGTTCAGGCTACTACGATGACGAAGAACACAACATGCATTCTCCTGAGAGATCTTCAGCAAATGCCAAGCGCCGTCGTACACACGACAGCGGCGCGTACACTGCAGTGAGCAGCTCACAATCGGCTCACCCACCCAGCCATTCATACAGCTATGCACCACCCGAAGCGTCCGGCATGATGCGGTATCCTCCACCTTCTAATTTTGTTACTGTCTCTGATCCGAGAGTTCCTCTCTCGGCACACCCCAACTCGCACATTCACCGGGGTGCCCTTCTACCATACCCAGAGCCTTCTTCAGCTGTCAACACTCGCCCAATGGGCCATGGCCAACCTCCCGCGCCGGTTCCACCAAGACGGCATCTCCAGTCATTTTCCGAATCATCAACTTCATCAAACCCAATGCCTCACCCTAACCACCGTCCTCGTTTTGACGAGTCTCTCAGGCTACCCCCGCTAAAGACCCAGTTGCCTTCCGAGGTTATTATGGGTATGCCAGTGGTTAGTGAAGCATCCAGTGCAGGCCCGTCCACTGCTGGACCACACTCAGCAAGCACGCCCACAAGTGTTGAAAGTATGATCAACAACATTCCTATCATGGAAAAGCTCACGATGCTCGAGCGAATCAGCCCCGCATATAAAGTCACTGCTCCGGTTAGTGGTCAAAGAAGCACACGCGGAGCCTTTATTGCTGTTGATGGCGATACCAACCAGGAGGTCCTCGACGAAGTCAGTGCTGTTCTCCAAAAGTCATTGGAATATGCACGAGATGTTTCGCTTCGTGTCTGGTCGGATAAGTCTTCGGTATTAGAAGAAGATGACGTCTCTATGAAAGACGCTGACAATTCTACACCACAACCTGAAGATTCATTCCGCGATTATCTCCTAAACGTAGGAAAGTGGCATGGCCACTCGAAAGAAATAATTAGCCATATCACAACCTCGGTCGAGGGTGACGAACTAGCTCAGTCTCAGCAAAACGTCAACGGAGGCCCATCCTCTAGCCGAGAGTCTTCGGCCATGTCAGCATCCTCTTCGAAGCGAAACTCCGTTGGCGGTACTTCCAAAGTTCCTGTGGCTCTTGTGGCAGGAGGTTACCGAGTGAAGCTTGCAGTTCGACATGGACTACAAATACCCGTTACTGATTCATATGCGCCAATGGACCATTTCCAGTGGATGGCGACCATGTGGCGTGGTACTATCGGCCCCGATCTCACCGTGAATGTCCGCGTTGTGTCTGAAAGGGAGTTTGAGACCAAAGGCGGTTTTGAAATCGTGAGACCAAATGTCATGGTCATCCGAGTTGTAGAGAATGAGGCTTTGGATGAATCCACTGCCAGAAGATTCACCTTTGAGATTGTTGAGTGGATTCGGGAACAACGTTACAAAAATGATACTCCCTCTATCTAAGGTGTTATCGATTAGCTTATAGAAGAATTCGTCTCTATCATCTTTCATGTTCAACGTTACACGACAACCACCACACCAACGTTGAGCATGTGGTCTATAGCCACTTTCATGTGGACAATATGACATTGAGAATCTTGACATCTTCCAATCATATTGAAACACCTACCTCATAATCTTCGAAAAGTTTAGTATGACTCTTTTTTTTTTTTCTTTTTTTTACAACATGTGGTGGTTATGCTATGTATCCCAGATATGTATGAGCGCACACTCTCTATTTTTTTTTTCTTTTCTTCAATCATCCTTTTATCCTCTTTACTTTAGTAATTTTTATGTGTTTCTTCTTTTTTTCTCTCTTTCTTTCTCTTATTGGGGCCATAGTCTGGCAGGTTTTGGGATTGTTTTTTTTTTTTAGGGATCCAACTTGATCTGAGGCAAGTACCTCACCTCAGTACGGGGGACATCTGGTGTCAATCGGCCTTTGTGGGAAATCGGAGAGGAATTCATTTTTTTAGGGATCGGTACCCAGGTTTTTGTAGTCATTAGAATTAGTAGATTATTTTTTTCATTCCAGAATGAACATGAGTTTAACTGACTTGCTTTTAAATTTTTTTCAGATTCCCCATATGCCTGACAACTGTGTGATAAAGAAGTACACTACATGTATCCCTCCGATATGCCTTCTGATCTTATCTTATCTTCCAAAGTTCTAACATTGCTAAGGGACTAATTAACTAAATATGTGTACAATATATTCTCAAAATAAACCAAGGTCTTTGTTGGAATATCTTCACTAACAAGCCCCAGTGTGTATGTGACAATGGAATTGTCAGCACAACAATAAGATGCACTAATCATGGGAACAACTAATGATACAGTCAAATACTAAATTAGCAAAGTGTTCCTGCATATAAATATTTGATAATCAATGTATGATATTTATAAATGACTCAAAAGTGTATGTTCATGCTATCATAATATCGATATACGTTCGATGCAAGATACATACTTGAAGAACGTAAACTTCATATCAGATGATAAGGCACTATCAAAACCTTCAAATTTGTGAATGTGTAGTGTACACAACTAAGCAAATACCTCAATTTTTCTAGCACATCATACTTTTCCGTTTACCTCCATAGTCACTAAAGACATATATACTTGCCAAATTTTATCAAAGCCTCGGCTGATACACATATACATATATAGCTACAACATACATATACATACTTAGGGCTCGTACTTGTATACCATCTCGAACCAAGGTGTCAAAATAGAGATTGATGTGCTAGGACGTATCTCCTGTTTAGGATGCCGGGACAAGAAGATAAACCGGACTATGAAACAAACTAAAAAAAAGTCTGATGTACTGTCAATTTCTACCTGTTATAAAAGATGTAAAAATAAATTGGAATATTAAAAAAAAAAAAAAAAAAAAAAAAGGTGAAGAACTTGGATGTGGAAATCAGGCATAATAATGATCTATAAAGAGCAGAAATTAAAGCTTTTTTCTAGTATTTGATTCCATGACAGATTGTTTGAAATAGATAAATAAAGACACCACCATTGGATTTACGCACGTTATCTTCCGTATACAGATTTGAAGAAGTGTGACAGGTTTTCAACTTAAATGACTCAAAATAAACTAGTCAGTAATAGAGTTAGGGTCTTAGAATGCAGAATCTGTTTGTATATGAACTGCAAGGTCAGTTTTTGTTCTCGCCCATTCTTTACGCCTTGTTTGACCATGTTTGATACTGAGAAAATCGTTACTAGGTATGGTATAATTACGTCTTTTTTTTTCCCCTTCGATTCCTTTTCCCTTGGAGTACAAACAATCATAAGGCGATTATTTCCAGATTAAACCCATGAGTGAACATAAATTCAATGCGATACATATGCCGATCAGGAGCCGGCCCTTTTAGTGTGACCAATGTAGTTGTACATACAAATAAGTATACTATCAAGCTTTTTTTCGCGGTCTTGATGATATGTTGCACCAGTGCTCCGGACTTCTCCAGCCACTTGAACATCATATAAGAAGATCACGTTTCGATAGTATACATGAGCTTCAAAGGTCGCGCAATTGGAGGTTTTGACTATTGCGAATTATTGCTATTGAACATGTATCATCGTCTTTCTAGACCGGTTCACGGTAGCATGAAGTAACCGAGATGGTATAGGATGACGTCTCTTGTTGTATCATCGACGTAAGTATTATATGTATAAAATTCTTGATAGTTAATAGTAGGGTTAAAAACCCTATAATGTATATGTATAGATTGACTGTAACCTTGCCAAGCCGTAATGCCAAGTCGTAATGTCGTGTCAGGTTATTTTTGATTCTACAAATCTTGTGTACGAAGCTTGTAATGTATTTTTGTCTTTATTCCTTATGATTTGGATAGTACAAAAACACAATTTATATGTAATCATTGGCTGTGGGTTCGACGATAATAATTGTATCACTAAGTATGTACATGTACTTGGTGAAAATGTAATTGGAAGAAGCTTGAATAGTGCCTCATTTACCGAAAAAAGCTTCTGTGGAAGGGGCTTATTGCTCCTGGTCAATGCTTTGATTTATTGCTATGGCACGTTTTTTTTTCTTGTGCCTTGAGCAGCGTTGTACTTATGTAGAGAAGAGGTATTTTTTACACACTTCAAGTTTAGCATTAAATTTAATCAAAGTTAGTTAGTTATATGTATATGCGTTTGGTATGTTAGTGACTATGGAGCTTTGAAGTAGTAATAAATAACTAATAGCAAATAAGTAGTATCGGAACCAGCTTAGTTGAGGGCCTTGAACGGTAGGTGGGTAGTGAACTGTGATTGCGCCTATCGGAGTACCAAGTATCTAATAAAAGACAGGTTGATAGCCGCAAAGGCGCTTCTCACAAATAATTAACACGAACTAATGCAACACGGTGCTACGGAGAGCTTTTGGACACGGCCGGAAGGCGCAGTGTGATGATAACGGGGGACAGCCAGTATATTTTAAAGTACATATTTGCTAGACCGGGAATACTATATCACCTGCATTTGTATATCTCAAATTTTTTTTTTTTCAATTGGAATACATTTGTATTTGTAGCAGTATACCTTACCCTCCAAGCAGCCATTTCCTAAGTTGCGTATCGTAGCCCGTATTACAGGATTTTCATTACTTGTTATTCTTTGGACGCTCGCTTGTGATTAAGTGGTTTGTTCTGGGCCCTATTCTCTTTTTGGTGCGACGATCTCACCACACGTTTTTCTCTCTGGCTCTTATCAACTACATGCATTACATGTAAGTCACTGAGAGATGGGAAAGCATGTCTAACTTTTCAGTCGATTCCGCTGTCAACCCATGGGGGGAGGCTAAGCAGATCATGATTGCTTTAGGAAATGGATTTGTTATGGCTCACCGGAGCACAGGCGGGTCTAGATCTAGGACTGGCACTATGAGATGGTGTCTTCTAGTCTAACTTTTCGGACTGCCAGTAGTAAATAGAAAATAACAGGGTCAGTTGGCGATTTGGCGAGAAATAAGAGATGTTAGTGCCATTATATGGGTATTTTTTCAACATGGTTCCCAAGAACGATTGGGATTCCTTCGTGCAAGGCCTAGAAAAAAGAAAAAAACAAAAACTCGAACAGTACTGAGCTGTTAAGGTGCTATTACCACTAATGACACCCTGCCCCCCCCCCCCCCCCCCNNCCCCCCCTTACGAAAAACTGGTGCTTAATAGCCTACGCACGAGGAGTCAGCATCGGTCTGGCTAGGATTTTGTTCATAATGAACCGTGAGCTGGGGATTAAGGCCGAACAATTAGAGCAAAAGCTTTGATCATTGCCGATAATATCATAACTCTCAAATACAGGAAGCTGGCTCGTAGTAGGTTTCTTAGTTTATATCTTTACATATAGTTTTGGGTAGATAGTATGTGGCTGACGGTGGGCAGAGTTCGTGGCGTGGGAAATTACACAACAACAAGATATGAGAACACCATAATTGAGCCGATATTGTGCTATTTTCGGATACACACAACATTTATATCGAGAATTTGGTGATTTGCATGCAACGAGACATGATGGATGGTAAGTGGCACAATTAAGAAGATCATGACACCAAAAGATAATGGCTGAATTGGGTCTTTTGGTTATGACTGGATTCAAGGGAGAAAAGTAAACGAAGTAAGAGAAAAGAAGAAGAAACAAGAAGGGGGATTACTTTCTGGGTGACTTCGCTTGATTGCTTACTTCCTCGCTCATCTCGTAAGGACAAGAAAAAGGTAAAGGTAATCAGGTACTGCAGGAGGCATGCTGTACTCTGAGAGAAACCAAACAAGAAGAACCCCTAGTAATGAGATAAAGAGTTGGCATCGGCTAAAGTGGCGCTCATTTCGCTGATATTCTGTTTGGAGACAACGTTTAGACATGCAGATGATGTTGGTATAAAGGTACAAGATACATACTTCACAACGAAGCTACACGATGATAATATATGTATAGAGTACATATGAATTAACTAACTATACACATCTATACATGTATGCATATCAACCAATAACACTGAAACGAAGCCCCATCTACTACAACTGGCTATTACCATATATTAGTACAACTAAATTCAGGCAAGCAAGCGAGGAAAACTAGACCAAGAGAGAAAAAGTACAAGGCATGGGCTGGAGTACAACAGGCATCTAGGATATGCAACCAGGATAGTGAGTAGTAGTATTAGTGGTACTAGTAGATGGGACTAAAGAGATGTAGCACTACTATGTAGTAGTACTACTCTACTGATTGTATCTGTACAGATACATATGTACATAGTCACATACATATTGTATGTATCTATGTTCACGTAACTAGCTGATGAAGAATGATAGAAGGAGATGGGAGAAACCTGACAAGAACACGTCGTTCTCGCTCGCTAGTGCATCGGGACCTATAATACAAGCATCACAAGCTTTATCCTCGACTCATCAGGACGAATAGTTATCTTCACACAAGATAGGCATCATTCCGGATCGAGATTCAGAAGGGATTAGCTGGATGCCATGAAATAGATGATGGTTCGAACCCTGCAAGAAACTTCTAGCCGCTTGGCAAACAGCGAGACGGGTGAATGGATAGGTAGAGGGCAGGCAAGAAGCGGATTTTTATTAGTATAAGCTTTTAGCTTGACGCCGGAAGAGCACAACGGTGGTTCTTCCTTCGATTGAAATTGAATGGCGAGACTGTCGTCTTTTGAAATGCTTCCGTGTTCGGCAATTCTTTGGTTCTAGCAAAACATCTATCAGAAGCTGTCAAAGAGTGACGACGCGAAAACAAAAAGGAATTGTTGGACGATAGCCCGACGATCACTTGCTGATAGTAGCGATTGTAAACTTGAGATGAGCACAGTAGAAACACCGGCCGATTTAGAATCTTCGTAGCCCAAGGTTCTGCATAGACCATAGAGAGCACACATACATGTAGATAAAAAAGAGCTTAAGAGATCTCCTGAAGAACCCAAGTTGTAGTTTTCCGCCTTTGCATAACAATAAGAATACTTCTAGCACTTGTTCTGGGTACTTTCCCCCCTAGACTGTGAAGCGACCAATCATTCATGTCGCTCTGTCCATCTGAGCGCCCAGCTCGAAACATGACCCTGAGCGGCAACTACTCTATCTGTCTCAGTTGCTTGGGAGTGGAGACACAAGATGCTGCAACTAGCCAACAACAACAGGCGAGGCCAGAATATTGAGTTTGTCTGTCTTGCTCTGGCTTTGCTGCTACGCAAGTAAGCAGGTTGACGAGAAAAGAAAACAAAAAAGAGGCGCCCATGCAGGTACCGCTTGGCTGCAGGTTTCCAATTTTTGGCGGTTGAGGAATCCTTTTTTTCTTCTTCTTTTTTCTCACTAAGTTCTTGATTTTTGTTGCTTGAGAATGGCTGATTAGGGTTGCACCGAGGAGCTTTGTGGGTGGGTGAGCAAGCTGCAGCGTTGCAGCGCAACAGCAAGAGCAACAGCAACAGTAGCAGTTGCTGGGCTTGAGCACGGCAACTACTTAATTGCAACGGACTGGACGACCCGAGTTGGGTAGTAGAAATTGTGCGTGCTTTCCACTTTGAACAGCAAGCTCTGGCCAGCAATATTAGATAGTAGAAAGATTAGATAACTATATAATAGGTAGACATGTCAACATATCATATCTGTATATTTGTATTGTACTTTGTTATTCTTAATGGGGAGAGGGCCTGCTTGCTCAAGGAGGACGAAGGGGTGCATTGAAAGAGAAAATACGTGTTGTATTGTGTGTATGCTGAATGAGCTTGATTGATGCAACTACAACTACAAACAATAAGCGAGGGTTGATTGCTTTTAGACTAAATTAGCAGCATTAGATAAATAAAGACGAGAAAGAGAATAGTCGCGGTTAATCTTTGACAGGACCAGAAGACAAAATTTTTTTTTTCGTCATGACAATAGTCTTTGCTTGGTTATCTGTTAGTCTCTTTGTTCTTGTTCTCTTTGTATGGCAGTTAGAAATAGAGAAATGAAGAATGTCGTGAGTGAGTGACCGAACAAAGAGGCAGCCACTGAAAGCTCGTCTAAGCCCCGGCGGCTTTTTTCTTTCTTTTCTTTGATTTCGTTCTTTAGTTTCTTGGCTGGCAAGTCAATTGATTGAATCTGACTGCATCTTCGCCCGTCAGACCCCCTGTTTAACCAGGAGCAGAACCCTGATGCATAAACGCCTAGGGGCCTTGGACTAACACCAGGGATGGATATGCTTCTAGTCTAGTCTAGTCCGGTTATTGTCTCTTTTTCTCTTTGTGCCTCTTCGGGCCTGCAATGCAGTGTATCGTAAGCCGTCTCTGATTCTTTGCTAAGAGCTGATAAGTGTGTCTGTCTCATTATTCGTCGTAGTGGTATCCGGATCAGTTTATGTGCCTTTCCCCATTCTTCCCGTCTTTGAATCTCTTTTCCTCCTTCTTTTTTTCTTTTTCGTTTCCAGCTGTTCTTGTTTCTCTGGATCTGTGTATCTGTATTTGTATTGCTAGATTGCTAACTTTGCGAGACTCCTTCTCTTCTCCGTCGTCCACTGTTGACCACGACGATCACACACTCATTTGCTGTCCACTTTGGGCCCGTCCATTAAGTCTGTCCGTCCTCCTCTGTCTCGTCTCGCAGTGTTTTGCAATTGTTGCTTCAGAGTCCAATTACCTTGCCTACCTACTACTAGCCTGTCAAACTTCTAAACTTGGTGCGGCGCTGACCCCTTCACCCTTCCCTATTCGTCCTTTGCCAAATCATCTCATCGTTCTTTTCCGATCGACGCTTGTATGCAACAGTTTTGTCTACGCTTTCTTTCCGCATCTCTATCTACTTGCGAGCATCCACATTCTTTTTTTTCTGTCGCCTTCTTGTTCGACCTTCTTCAACGTCACCCTCCTACCAAGTACTACTACTACTACTACTACTACTACTACTACTACTTTGTATCTGCTGCTGCTATGGTCTGATGTTAAGAGGAATCGTGACCTCTATCGGACATCGTGGGCTACTTCTCTATACAGTCCTTTCCTTCAATATCAACTACGCCCTCAGGATATAAACCTAAATCGACGACACCCGATACATCACGATCACCATCCGCATCTAGCGCTAGAACGCATATCGTCTTGTTAGAGTGACGCCGATTACTTCGCAGGCGAGTAACGGCAAGTTTCGGCGGCCGGTCCGACCTGACTATCATCGACTATCTTTTTTATTTTTATTTTTTGTATCTCTTGCCGTTTCTTCTCAGCTCTTTCGATTCGATTAACACCGCCCTTTTTAACCGCCTACTGTCATTTAATTATTGCTCTATCTGCTGCTGGATCATCCTTTTGTGATACCATCTGCCATTTCACTTGCCGCTTTAGCTATACACCGTTGTATACTTGAATCTCATTATACATAGTTCAAAATGGGTTGCTGTGGACGTTCTCGCAAGGCGCCCCAGTTCCGCTCGGAACAAAAATGGGAGTACATTGTACGTATATTAGCCTACACTTCTTTGTGGGTTTACTTATAGCTAACAGCGTACGAACAGAACTTGAATGATTTCAGATCGAAAGGCTGCCTCACACACATGGCTTATGGCTATCTGTGGTTCTCTATGCTGATCTCCGCTGCTGTGTACGCCGTCGATACTTTCACTGCAGTCAATCTACTTGCCTTCAACAACTGGACATCTCAAATCAAGCCAGATATCGACCTCTCTATCTCGAAGTGGGTCTTCAGTATCTGTATCATCTTGTCCTTCATCAACCTCGGATATGAACATTGGCGAGCCTGGCGCGTTATCGGCCGCGGCAACGTTGCCGAGTGTTATCTTGACCCTCTGGCCGTCAGGCTTGAGAGTACCCGCCTAGGAAAGAAAACTCAAGGATATCGCCGCTTCCTCGTTTTTGCCGAACTCACCAAGAGTAAGAAGGGTACCGAGTATATTGCTCTATTCACCTACTTTAACATCACATCTTGGTTCCGTGTTTTGATTTGCTCTGGTCCTCGCCAAGTCATCAACGCCTTCACTATCAAGGCTCTGTATGTCGCCGACTTGAACCCCGGTGTCTCTGACGTTGAAGGTTCTCTTGTTGGTTTCTTTGAAAACCTCCGCACACTGGCTGAGGAAGACTACCAAAAAGCTCTTGTGTTGGCTGGTATGTGCTTCACTATAATTGTTTGGATCTTTGCCCTCATCTTCCTGTTCTTCGCCGTTTTGGCCTACGTTTTCTTCCTGTGGCATTGGATTCCTCGTACTGATGGTGGTCTTTATGGCTACTGTGAACGTAAGGTCAACAAGACTCTGATGAAGATTGTCACCAAGAAAGTCAACAAGGCCCTCAAGCAAGAAGAAGAAAAACGCATGAAGGAAGCCCGCAAGAAGAGACCTGGTGAGATCCAGCCCATCGACCGCAAAGCTACCCTTCCTACTCTACCGAACGTTGGATCTGAAAAGATCGATGCACTTGCTCAGATGCCTACGTTGCCGAATCTCGACGCCAAGCCGACTCTACCCAACCTCGAACGCCAGAACACCATGGCCTCCGTATCGACTCTGCCGCCTTACTCGAAGTCCAACGCCGACATCGAACTCGGCTCTATGGGCCGTCCGAATCCGTCGCGCACCGGAACTATGGCGACTACAAAGTCGGGTTACTCGGCTAACGCCTCTCTGCTCAACAATGCTCAAGATATGGGACACACCGGCCCTCGCAATGGACGCAACAACACTAGCATCTCTACGCTTAACGAGGAAGACGGATACAACGGCATGCCATCTGCTGCCGCGTACGCCAATGGTCGCCAGAACACCGGTCTCAGACAGCCTCCTGGTCCTGGCCAGATGCCTCTCAACCGTACCCAGTCCCCATCGCCTTACAACGGACCCCCTCGACGACCTCCTGTCCCTGGCGCCACCATGGACTACAACCGCTCGCAATCCCCCGCGCCTTCTATGGCCGGCTCGCAGTACCCGCCTCGCCAACAGACCCAAGGTTCTTATTACAACAACGGCCCTATCCCGAACCGTCAGCCTACTCTGCCGCAGTTTGCCGACATGTCTCGCACCCAATCGCCGGCGCCATTCGGCCAGAACCCCACTAGACAGCCTACCCTTCCCGAACTTGGCATGGGCAACATGAGTCGTATCCAGTCGCCCGCTCCCTTCACCAGCAGACAGCCTACTCTTCCCGAGCTCGGTGAACCAAATCTAGTCATGCGTTCCCAATCGCCCGCCGTGTTTGGCCAACAACAGCCTACACTCCCGAACATTCTGCCCGAACCGACTCTTCCCAACTTGCTACCCGAGACTACTTCGTTTGCCGCCGAACTTGATGCCAACCATCGCTCTGCATCACCTGCACCGTCTGTCCAGCCAGCCCGTGGATTTGTTCCTTTCAACCCTAACGTTCTCGCTGGAGCGCCACCGGCCACATCCTCTGGCGTCTCCGAGCTCGGAAGCAACAGCCCACCCAGAATTGCCCGCACGGGCACATCACAGACCGTCACTGGTGTTTCTCCATACAATCCATCTGGTTCTCCCGCTCCCACGGCGCCTGTTAGAAGCCAGACTTCGCCATTCGACGTCTTCGCCAACGGAGATGGCCGTGCTAGCCCTACTCCCTCGGTACAGTCGAATGCATCACGGAGCCGACAATTAGCGGTCTCTCCTGCAATTGCTTCTCCTGCTGCTGCTGCCGCTGCGAACAACGGTGGCTCTCAGCCATTCACTCCGACTCGGGCTAATACGGGTCTGCCGACTCAGAGCCGTACTTCAGATCTAGCGCCGCCGCAACGGAATATGACGGCTCCAGTCAACCAAACTGGTTACACAGGTAGTGGATATGGCTCAGATTATTTCCTTGATAATCGTGAGTCTACCCAAAGCTCAGCCTTTGATTTGGAACACTATGATCTTGAGCGCCAGGGCGATCGTCGTCAGTAAAGAAGTTGTTCAAAAATGGCGTAGGAATATGATACTCCTAAGTGCATTTCTTTGAGTTTTTCTTTTGTCCTTTTTTATATCTGTTTTCAATCTTTGCTTCATTTTGATCTACCATGGCCCATACTTATTTCCCTTTTTTTTTATATTTATTTTACTTGTCTGTATACTCGTCTCTCTTTTCTTGAGTGCTATCTTGTTGATTGTTGAGATACCACATTTTATATTTTCCTTTCCCCATTTTATTTACACTCTAACGACCTTCTTTTGTTTTCCGTTCTTCATCTATCTGTATAGTTTCATACGTTTCTGTACATTTTTTCCCACATTCAGTATTTCTACTAGCAAGCTAGCTTTTTGTCTACCATTCACTGTGCTCTATTGATTTTCTTTATGTAATGGCTATAGCCGTTGATATCAAACATGATACTATATCATCAATACATTACTATATAAACTAACCGTATCGAAGCACCTCTTCCGTCGTACATCATGTCTAATTTCATACATATAAGTGCAAGGAATATATGGAAAGAACAAGAACGAGCAAAAAGAGAACCGTGGACAGTACGGGAATCGAACCCGTGACCTTTCGCAGGTTCGCAGAAGATGCGAAGCAAACGTTATACCCCTAAACCAACCGCCCGATGGCTTTTATAATCCCAGATTTAATAGCCTCTATATAGACTTTGGATTTCCGGCGCCGGTCCGGAGAAGGTAGACGTAAAATATAATCAAATCAAATCAAATCAAACAGGTCCGGAGTGCGGAGCTCGGAGACGGAGCTAGGGCATTTAAGTATGGGTTAGATGGAACGTGTTAAAAAGCAGATCTGTGCAAACTAAAGTCTCCACTAACTGCATTTCATATATCCTACATCAACTTCACTAGGATTGAGTTGTGCCACAATCTAAGCCAGAGATGGTGACATTCGTCAGTATAATGAATGTTCAAGACAGAACTATTTTACTCGGGATTAAGTCTATAGCTAATCCAATAGACCCGTCGGCATAGAGTCGCAGAGTTGTAGATAAGCTTTTGACGGTCATTAAACGACAAGTCATGTCGCCAGTATGTTATGTTACACAGCTATAGCAGATTCTTAGAAAAAAGGACAGGATCCATTGAGCGCTCAGGCATCACCCACAGTTGTGCTTCGAGATATAAGGTCGAATATATTGAGGACGGAAGAGAGTTGGGAGAGATTAAACTATCATTGTGTCCTTTTCCTATCAAATATCGGGCAATTGTTGCCCGAGACATGCCATAATAGTAGGTAGTCCTTAAAGAGTAATTTCATGTACAATGAATATATTTTCTTGTTAGAGTTAAGTGGGTTGGTTTCTTGTATTGACAGACAGATCTGCGAAAAAAATGTGTAACATGATCAAGGTAGCACACACAGATTGCGTGGCCATTGTAAGCATACCTGATACTTTACGTTCTGTATTCTACGAGGTCCAGAGATATACATGCGTCGTCTTCGATTGACATGAAATTTATGAGTGGTTATATTTTGACTTATTTTTTTTCGTTTTTTAAATATGAAACTCCACAACCTTGAGCTAAACAACGCTTGCTATATATAAGATAGTGCCAGTTATAAATAATCCATATTCTTGGTTGGAAAATGGGAACGGCGAAGATCTGATACCAAATCCAAGAAATAGACGAAGACCAGATAGCACGATTTGAAGTTGATAGGTCGGGGTTGCGGTTTGCGAAGGAAGGACACAAGAATGAAGCAGAATATGTACTGCATAACATGAGATGATTGGAATACCAACAACCAAAATAAAAAAGTACCAATAACAATGAATAGAAATAGTAGAGATATACCAGATAGATAACGCCATGTAAAAAAAAAAATTTAAACAAAGGTAGGGCGTGTGAGATAGGAATAGGTCGTTACGCATGAAAAGGCGTAGTTGAAAGCGGCTTGTACGAGGACATCACATCAAACCAACACCGGAAGGACTAGTAGAGCAGCACAAAAGCAAAAGTCTCATACCGTCTACTAGTTCTTGCGGTCCTGGTATAATCCGTGGTCATATATGTACTTGATGACACCATCAGGGATCACTAGAGTAGTAATGTTAGTATAGGTGCATTAGTTGTGAGTGGAATGTTGATATAATAACTTACAGTATTGCACGCTCATGTCACGCTTGATATGAAGGCGGATTTGCGTGCTGCTCATGTTATTTTGGAAGACCTGCTGAATAATATGGATGTTTTTGCGCCACTTGGACAGACTATCGATAGCCTGTTCGATATCGGTGCCGGAACGTTCGATAATGAAAGCGCCGAAGCGACCAAGAATGTGTTCCAGATCCTCGGGACTCCATACACCGGGTGTCGACATGGTTTGTACAAGATCGGCTCCTGCAAGCAGGGCAATGCGTGGCTTCAGATATGACTTGCCGTCGGCCGAAAGCACACCGTCTGGAAGAGCACACGAAATTTCCTCTTCGAAGTGGTCAAGCACTCTGGCCGTAGGCACATACTGAGGCTGAAGCGCCTCCCAGGGATCGACGGCGATACCGCACTCATTTTCAGGCACAGCTGCCTCACACATGCTCTACAGTAGTCCGGTTAGCAGCTGATTCATGTGCATATAAATGGTGACATCTTTTCATCTCATGTTTTCCTCCCTTTGGAGATATCAAGACATGGGTGGCTTAGTAAAATGCAGATTGCGTCATCGCACATAGCCGAATCTGCCCTTATTGGAAATATTATTCGCTTAATGAGGGAGGAAAACGAAGAAAAAGAGAGGGAAAAAATAGCAGCAAAACTTACTATCCGGTCGTGGCTAGGAGCGAGACCCGCTTTCTTGTAAGCCTCGGACACAGGCGACAGGAATCTGTGAATGGCGGCGTTAGTAAGATATTCGATAATTGTGAGTTTTCAGTTATGTCATAGTATGCAGTTAGAGTCACATAATAGTCTTGAATGCCCCGCGACTTTGGTTTATGCAAGATACTATAAGACGCAACCAACTGCGACCATGGCGCAATATGACTCGGAATATAGGTGACTCTTGAAGCTAAACTACAAGGCGAACATAGGAGAGAGAGATAGAAATGGTCTTACCCGCCGATGACTTCGAATTCAGTGTTGGCATGGCGCGCAAAGTCAGCGGCCATAGGGAACATGCGCAGATGCAGGAAAGTAATTGGAGAAACTAGAAACACTTTGTTAGGCCGGCAGCTCGGACGTTATCGCCTAGCTTTGAAGGTACTTACAACTACCACAGGCCACAAGCACCAACGGAGTCTTGTTGGCCTCGGTCAGTCTTGTGCGCAGACGGTAGGCAGGAAACTGGTATGTTTCCAGAGTCATTTGCGCCGCAGGAATCGGCGGTGGAGGAATAGTCGCATAGGCAGCATGGTGGGCAGCAGCGTTAGAGGCCATTCTGCGTATGAGGCGATACCGATGCGAAAGAAGAGCAGGCAGCGAGAAATATCGAGCCACGGCGGACGGTGATAAGGAAGGACAAGACAGGATAGCAGTGAGGGTTTCGTGAGCAGGGTCGATGTTTCTGAGCGACGTAGTTACAATGGTTTGTCGACAGTAGAGCTCTTGGAAGGCCAATGACCCAGTCAAAGGCAGATGGTCTTGAGTTTCGATGGTAGTCGCTACTATGGCGGCGAGAGTCAAAAGCAGGCGTTAGAGACTAGAGAGATGGTGGTTGGTTAATGACGACAAAGATAGCAAAATGCCAAAGTGGATGCCAAAGTGGCACTAATAGTATCGCCAAGTGCAGATAGATGAGAGGAGAAATAAGGAATAAAATAATCTAGCCGGTCGACAAGTTTCAAGCAGAAGAAGAAGAGGTGGGCACTAGATGGAGGATGAGGATGGGGGGGGGGGG